>JANHZT010002011.1:372325-387605 GCA_032468215.1 Stegonotus admiraltiensis | reverse complement strand
CTTATGAAGACTGAAGAACCAAACCTTCCTTTCTTATGTACAGCAACGGGTGATTTATTGTTTATGTTTTTTTTAAAATATGTTTTGTTTTTCAAAAATTAATAAAAAAAAATAGAAAAGGAAGATGCAAAGAAGTGGCTTTGGATATTCCCCACAGCAGTTATAAGTACAAGTATATTTGACCTCTCTCTCCAAAGTTACATTATGGTACTCTTCTTCCTATAATGTATTCTGTCTAATCATCAAAACCATAAATCAGAGGTTTCTTTTTGTTGATGTTGTTTTTATGCAAAAAGGTACATAAGAGTTGGGTGTTTTTCCCCAGGTAACTAAAAAATTAGCATGTGGGCGATGTTTTCCAAATCATTTCTTTAATCTTCCTTAGGCTTTCCACAGACCAGACAGTGCTCAAGCAGAGCAAGAAATGACTACATTAAAAGGAGAGAAAACATAGAGTGACTTTAATGGAACTTTAAAGATGCTTTAATAAATGAAACAGGAAAATAATCCTTGAGATGAACTATTTACATCTTCAGATAATAGCCATTCACTTCACATTTCTGCCAATGATGGACAAGCATTGTGAATGGAGCAGGTGGCTGAGTGCACTGGGGATGTTTCAGCCCTAGTCTTTAGTAACTCATCCAAGTCCTTTTCTGGAATTTGGCATTTGAAAGCCCCCGCTCGTCTTCAGCCAACTGTACTGTATCATTCCAAATCTGTTCCAATTATCTTCTCCTATCTTTCTTCTTCTGAGAATGCAGTTACGGTCTTCTACGAAATTTGGTCTGGAGCAACCTGTTGTAGACATTTTCAAAAAACGTAAGAAAAAGATGTATCAACAAAAATTTTATATATTGCATGTTATATGTTATATATATTGAGAGGCTTTAATTCATTAATTAATTAAATTTATACACCACCATCTCACTTGAGTGATTGTGGGCAGTTTATAATAGCAAACACCTTCTTTAGGATAAAGTAGAAGAATCAGGGAGTCCATGTATTGTTTATCTCTCAGAGAGTGGATTTCTTGTATCAACCAGTAGTTGAACTACTAGATAACCTTTACGTTTCCTTTTAATTAAGTTTCCTTTTGTGAAAGAGAAAATTCTAGGAGCCATTCTTTTTGTGTTTTCTCAAAGTCTGCTTAAATGTTGCTCTGGCCATTTGCTTAGACTTGGCAAGGATTCTGGAAAAATACAAGAACCGTAATTTATTTTTCCAAAATGACTAAAAGTTCCATTTGTGTTTCTGTTTACTGTAGACCAGAATGTGCCACAGGCAGAGTGAAAATTTATTTCAGAAAGAACCTGCAAAACATACAAGCGCAGATGTCAGTCCTTTAGACTTGAGGGCCTTTGTTTTGTGATTCAGTTGATGGTTTTGTTGCTTTTCAGCATGTAACTATGAGATTTCATTTAAATTAGACTTGGGCAGATTTCATAATCTGCTCACCAGATGAAAAAACTTATTCGCTGTACATCAGTTAATTCAACAAAGAACAATATTCAGGCTTCAGTAAACCTAAGAAAACATGCCCAAGCTGTTTCCAGGTTATTTTCTCTTAAGACAGGTGCAGCAAAGGGAATAGCTATTAGTGTTCACTCTAATTACTTTCTTTGTGGCAGCCTTACGACAAGGAAAAGGTAACTAGAAGGGTATGATCGCTCCTCCCGAAGGGAAAAAAAATTGCATTCTTTGGTTATTATTGCCTTAATTTATTGGTCCAGAAGGGAAAGAAAGGGTATCAGATTAATAGTCAGCAATAATCAGAGAGGGCTGGTACTAGCATCATAGTTCATAGTTGAGTAACTGCTGAAAGTCAAACAACACTGAACTGACAATTTTAAAATTATGATGTTGTTAATGTTTATAATAAAAAGGGTTAATTTTACAGCTGGGCAATTAGCTTTAAATCAGAATACCCTAGGGGCATTTTCTACTCACCTGTGGTAACCAGGCAACCCCTTAATGACAAGCCTGCATTGAGGGCAAACAGGAACACATTCACAAGAGTTTCAGAAGCATCTGGCTGGCAGCTTTAGGAATGAAATGATGGTAGTGATGTAAGGATGGGTAGCTGCCATGAATTAGCAACCTTCTGCCATGTTAAATCAGCCTTCCTCTATAACATACCTTCTGTACCATCCCTGCTACAACAGCTGCCCAGTTGTTGGCAATTTTGGAAACCACAGTTCACAAATGCGAACAGCTAAATGCATAAGGCACTACATGTTTACTTATTTTGATTTTGTGCACACACTAATTCTTTTATTATTTTCACTACCCAATAATCTCTACTTAAGAGTATGTTAAACATAAATGGAAGAAAATCCTGTTTGCTGAAATTTAAAGGACCAGAATTACTGCTTCTTTACAGTTTGTTTACTTAGCATTTATTTTTAGGGATATATTCGGTGCAGAGCACAAAGGCCAGTGAAAAGATTAATGATTAGATTTTGTTGCTGTGCATCTTCCTCTGAGCAAAAATTGCCTATGTTCAGAGCCCTGCCTACAGCAAAATAGACACTGTCTTGTTTAATGAAAGATTGTGCAAGACTTGACATCCTTGAGAAGCAGAGAGAAAAGGCAAAAAAATCATGAATATGGAGAAAATGATTCCTCAGGGATCACAATGGAGGGAGCGCAATGGGTGCTAAAAAAATAACAATGTTGCAAATGTTAGAGATAAGTAAGAACAATATTTTCATTAACCATGTAGAACTCTGTTTAGAACACTTAACTAACTAAACTCTTATGTAGGACTATAAGAACTTCAGAAGTTACCAAACGTACATAAAAGCCTTGTTTACAGAATACAGGATAACAGGGAAGGGACCTTGAAAGTCTTGAAGTCTTCTAGTTCAACCCTTCTGCCCAAGCAGGAAACCTTATACCTGTGATGGCGAATCTATGGCACACATGCCACAGGTGGCATGCATAGCCATATCAGTGGGCATGCCAGCTCAGCTCTGGCACACATGTGCGCGCCGGCCAGCTGATTTACAGGCCTTCTGGGCCCGCCAGAAGTAGGAAAACAGGCTGTTTCCTGCCTCCGTAGAGCCTGGGTGGTGGTGGTGGGGAAGAGCCATTTTTCTTTCTTACCTGGCTCCAGATCCTCTCTATGCATCTGCAGAGGGTGAAAACAGCCTTCCCCACTCCCTCGGAGGCCGTCCGGAGGCCTGAAAGGGCCCATTTCCCAACTCCCAGTGGGACAGGAAGTGACGTTTTTTGCTGTCCCCAGCCTCCAGAGACTCCTAGAGAGGCTCGTTGATAAGTTTCCACCCATTACTTTATAATAATTTATAACAGGTAGGTTTCTAGTATTTATTTCAGTAGAATCCCATCTATTCTGCAAGAATTTATATCTTCAAAAACTGCTTGCAGCTTCATTATTCACGATAGTAAAACCATTCAAATTCATCTGTTTTATTTGTTTTGTCAGTTTTTATCAATTTATTCAGTTTCCTATAAACTACAATGGACCAATGTTATAAAATGCAAATAATCGAGGGATGCAGTTTATTCCATATATGTCCCCATATCTTAACATGGCCGCTTTGCATTACATTGAATCGTCAAACTTTTTAGAGGTGTGTCATTGAGCAATTTAGTTGATTGGTGTTGGTGGGAGATGGGTATCATGTATACTTTGTCTTGTTCTGAATGGCTTTTAGGTGCTACCTGTTTTAAAATATATAATACCAAATAGTATAAATAAATTATGGTTCTTAAAAATATTTTTCTCATTTATCCTTAAGACATTCTTATGTCCTAGTGATCAGTTGTGAGGAATTAATGTTTGTCAAGAGAAGTGGCCATCACAATAAATAAATTTTGCCCCTACCTTATTAGATGGAAGTGAGTGGTTGGTATATCAGGAGAAATATGCAAGTAAATGGAGTGAGCAGAAGATACTTAAAGAAATGTATCAAAGGTGCTTTTCCAAGAGGCGATTGGACTTTCTGGTTTTCCTTTGAAGACGTTTCACCTCTCATCCAAGAAGCTTCTTCAGCTCTTTTCTTATCTCATGTATTTAATTTCTCTAGCCTATTCTCTGTGCTTTGCATATCATTGCTTACTCCAAAAGGGAATAAACACAAACTGTCCTTGGCACAAACTGGTATTGTCATCCCTGTAAACAAGATGAAAATTGTTATTTGACAACTGTTGCAGAAAAGCAGTGCAGCTGCATATATTACTTTTTTTTATCTGTTATTAAAATCTTTATTGTGGCAAATGTTTCATAAGAAAATATTAGGCTCCATATTTGGTGTGCTATTCTTCTCCCCAGATGTTCAGACAGAAGATATGGCCCTTAACAAGGCAGTGGATTTCATGCCAAACTATTTGCAGATGTGCTCAATTTAAATTCATCCTTGCATGCCATTAAATTTTAATAAAGAGATGAATAATATTCAGAAGGTTGATTGGGGGACATGCTATGCTGCCATGTTACAATAGAGTTTCATCGTCCCTCCTGCCCTGCTGACAACTTTTCTTGAAAATGTAGAGATCATCAAAATTATTAACACATACAGATCTGATTTATACATGGCAAACATTAACCTTTGCCTGGTGGAAAATGCATCAGTTAGCTGACAGTTTTAAAGCATTAAATGTTCCATAATAATCCAGCAAGGGCCTGTGGTTACAAGGCTTATTAAAAGATGTGCCATATTATCTCAGCTGTTGTTTTTGTAAAGGGTGCATAATAAAGCTAGGCTCTGTCCTGTTTATATAGTTATGGATACTAGTTTTAAGCTCCCAAAATCCAGACAACCACTAGATTGCAACGAAGACACGGGAAAAAAGCTACCTCTCGGGTCCACTGGCCCGCGTCTGGACACTACCTTTCTGTCACCTGGCCATGCTCTAGATTATTTTCATTGAATAGTAAAATAAAGCTTCATTTGACTGTTTTTTACTATTTGTTTATTTATTTATTAAATTTATATGCAGCCCTTCTTGCAGTTTGAGGCAATTCTTTATACATTAGATATACTTGTTACATATTAGAGAACTTGTGGGTGGAAGGTGGATGTATGTATGTATATACAGTATAGATGTATGTATGTATTTATACACCAAATATATATTTTGCTGATAAAGAAATAAAGGGAGACTAGTATAGATCTATTTCAAGCTTTTTAGCTCTCATCAGCCAGCCATACCCTTACTTATATATATAATAGTTCTGCTCATATCGTGTGCCAAAAAAGACAAGAATAGCATAGTATGTATCTATAAAAGAGATACTAGACCACACATGCCAATTAATTTATTTAGAGCATGAAGTTGGAAAAAGGCTGTTGCAAAAGCTTCTAAAAATGGGTACTATATCAGACTTGTGGTAGGCAAATAGCTGCCCAGTGATAATTCAACTACATGTTTCAAGACTTAACAGTGGTATCATCAAAGCAGTTAGTCACAGAGCAAAATCTTTTTCAAAATGCTTGCTTTTCCTCAGGCAAACTTGTCCTTACATAAAACAGCATAAGTTTACATTTTCAGATTGTCCTTACTACAAGCTTCTGAACTGATAATACTTCTGAAGCTGCTAATTTCACAATGGACAACATTTTAAAGTCTCCCACATTCAAATATTGCTACAGAAACATGCAATATATGCAGATGTAGAAGTGGCGGGGAGAGACAGTGGGAGAATGAGTTTCTTATAATGCAATGTTTTTTCAAATCTTAAGAATTTCCAGAGCCAGCATTCTCCCAAAATTCTGGGAGTTAAAGTCCATGCATCTTAAAATTTGCCAAGGTCGAGAAACACTGTTCTAATGTCTCAATTAGCTTCGATTAAATCAATCCTGCAACTTTAAAGTAGTAATACAACAGAAAGTTGCATTCTATTTCTGCATTTCTTGACCCAGTTTTCCACTCTTTTTACGTCTAGTATATTTATTTTTCTTTGGAAAACATAGGATAATACTGAATGATACTAAAATACTGAAGCTATTAGGACAGTAGGTTCTATGAGGACACCTTAGATTTTTAAAAATGAATATAATTTAACGTATAGATGGGGAGTGCAGGGTTTATGTATAATCCTTTCAATATCCAGTTCAATATGCTTTTACTTTGGAACTCTTGATGGAGAAAGAAGGTTTAAGAGCTGAAAGGATCTATTTTTCTGCCTTTTGAGAAGAGTCACTTATTTGCAGGGAGAGAAGATTAAAGAGATGTGAAAGTGCATGCCTGCTTCAGTGCTTCTCACTTAGAACTTCTTCAAGAGCAAAAAGCAGTAGAGGAATGTATTCAAAGCAGCCAGTGGGAAAGCTTTTCTCCTGCCTGGTTACATTTCCAGAAACAGGACTTGCTTATTCAGACAGCACAGGCAATATAGTTTAACATCTATGATATCAGCAAAAGCATGTCTGATTTAGCCACAACATTTTTCTTATGAGCACTGCTTGCCAATATCAGTTCGCAACTCGGAAGTCAGTCAAAATCACCACTGTAAAAATAAGTTACATTATTGAAAATATTGCCTCAGAAAATTGCTTTGAAAATAAAAAAGAAACAGAGCACCATATTGATCTTTGCAGAAATATAATTTTTTTGACGGATTGTTTGTTTGATGCATATTACAGTTTTGGACATTTGAAAATGAATCTGTGACCTGATGGTGTGCAGGGTAAGAGACAATTGGTATTTCACAGTAGTGTTTCAATGATTCTTCCCTGAACAAATAAATTTGGCTTGAGGCTTTTCTTAGTGGTTTGTGAAAACCAATGGAAATAAGTGTACAACAGGACTTACTTATAAATAAAATTAGTTGTGCAGTTCTGTCCAATGAAAGTTTTACTTGAAGAAAATCCAACTCATTTCAACTTGCATGCGGCCTTAATATTTACACTTAGATCCATTTTAAACCATGATTTCAAATCTGCTGATTTATTTCTGATTGCACGCCTTGAAGCTTGTAGGGGGAAAAAGGGTTGATTCTGTAAGCCTCATACTTTTCTGTGAGGGAAAGTTTAAGTGGTGAATTTGAAGAACAGATTAGATATATAAAACCTGAAGCCCAGGATTGCATAAAATAGTCAAAAAAGTTTGAATACTCTCCTAGATAACTTTGGGAACTGGTACTTTTTGAATATTGGCTTTTAATTTTAATTAATAGGAAAGAGGATAAATTGTTTAGTGGTTAAGGCAGGCTAGAAAGCGGGAGGCCATGAGCTCTAGTCCCACCTTGGTCATGAAAGCCAGCTGGGTGACCATGAGCCAGCCATTCTCTCTCAACTCAAGCCACCTCACAAGGTTGTTGTTGTTGTAGGAAAAAATAGGAGAAGGAAGGATATGTTTGCTGCCTTGAGTTATTTGTAAAAATAATAAGGCAGGACATAAATACATAAATTACACATGCACACACACAAAGCTGACTAGAAAGTAATTAGGTTAATTTCATTTCCTTTTTTATGATATTTAATAAGTGAAATCAAATTAATTTTAGTTCATTGTCCAGGCCCCATCATCTACCAAAAGAGATCCCTAGCACAACTCAAAATAATTTAGATTAGAAGTCGATAATTTGTATCGCAAAAGTCATCTGTAGCTCTTCAAGGGCTTCTTTGTAGCCTGGGAGTAAGTGTTTTGTTCCCTTGCCACTCTTGCCAATCTCCAGATAGTTTATGTGGGTATGCATTCCCTGATATCTGGTTTGGCATTTATTTGCAGCCCTCAAAGTTGAAATAATTTCTCCTTATGGAATAAAGCAGAATCCCTACAGAGGGATTTATTAAAGCAAAATTTTCTCCTGGATTTTCCTTGATGTTGTAATCATTTGAGCCTTCTTGATCTGTTGAAAATGAAACTGTCAAACTGAAGTTTTCAAACTCAAGAGTAAAACCTTCCAACAGCTACATGTAATACATCTTGGAAGACTTAAGGGCCACCTGAGTAGCAGGGAGGGAGCAGGATTGCTCTTTTTTTCTTAGCTTTTTCTGGAGGGTTTTTAAAGCCATAAGCCTGTATCAAAGGTTACACTACAAGTTTTGCATGCTTAACATCTCGGATAGCAAAGGAGACCCTTGAAAAAGTATAGGCAGTCTTACAAGAGCTCATTTAGTGATCGTTGAAAGTTACAGCAGCACTGAAAAAAGTGACTTACCACCATTTTTCACACTTATCGATCCTCGCAGTATCCCTATGGTCACATTATCAAAATTGGGATGCTTGGCAACTGGCATGTATTTATTACCGTTGCGGTGTCTCGGGGTCATAGGATCCCCTTTTGCAACCTTCCAACAAAGCAAAGTCAGCGGGGAAGCCAGATTCACTTAACAACCGAGTTACTAATTTAAGAATCGCAGGGATTTGCTAAATAACTGTGTCATGAAAAGTCATAAAATGGGACAAAATTGACTGTCTCACTTAGCAACATAAACTTTAGCCTCAATTGTGGTTGTAAGTTGAGGATTACCTGTAATTGGGGAATCACAGTGATGCCCCTGATTCTCATAGCCATCTTCTAATTATGTTGATTGGAAAAAAGATCAGAGACAAAAAGAAGACTTTCACACAGCATATCACTCAGAGTGTAGATTTTGCTGAAACTGATAGGGATTAAGATAAACACAGAGGAAAAGGCTATCATTTAGTAGCCTTGATGGTACTAGATAATGTCCTTTAGCACTGCTTGCTTAGAAATACTAGTAGAAGTGTGTATTTCTACTAGCATCCACTGGGCACTTATGTGGCAACAGAAAGTTAGATTAAATAAACTTTTCATTTCATGATAGATAATGAACAGTAGAATGTAATAATGCACAGTTTGACCAATGTGCTTTTACTGTTTAAATTCATGGATTATTTGCTTAATTTAAAAGGGACAAGTACTGGTATTTGCAATCTTGAGTATCCACTCAAATCTCAATTCACCCATACTCTAACCTTAAAGAATCATCAACTTTCAACATAAACCTCATGTTAAAATTAATCTGAGAATAATAAAAACAAAAATAGGAATTGTGTGTGACATGTTCAATCCTTAGAAAAAGGAATATATGTAATTTTATATGTAATTATGGGAATCTTGCAGGTTTTCATTTACATTTCTACATTTTTCCATTTTACCTTTTTTGCCTCCCTGAACATCTGTATTTCCTAATAGTTTTTTCCAATTTACAAGTATGTCATATTATAAATCCATAATTTGGCAGTCCTCACATTCAGAATGAAAGTAGCTATTGTCCAGAGCATCTGTAAGATATTACATTGGGAAGGCTGAAATTTCTGTCTCTATCCAGCAAACAGGATACATGCATTAGGGTATTAACATTAGATATGTCTCCTCCATACAAATGTTGAGCCGGTAATGACAAGTTTATTATACAGTAGATGATAGATTATCATGGGATTAACAATTGAGGTTGAAAGAAGACAATAAAAGAAAGGGGAAGCACTGAACAGTGAAAATGATGAGTTTTAATTATGCAGACTAATCATTCAATGGGATTTAGTGAATAACAGTAGAATTAGAAAAGGAACAGTTGATGATTCCTGAGGTACACAGCATCATTTGATTTTGATAACCATATATAACACATAGTTTCCTTGGGCTAGATCTGACTTCAACCTACCCCCTAAACGTATTTTTATTGCTCTAAATAAATCTATCTATCAAAGGCAAAAGATTTATTTGTCTTTGCAAATGTGTTATTTATTTTTACACATTTTATTAAAAAAAATTAAAAGAAGTTTAAAAACTAACAAAAACTAACGCAAAGTAAAGAAATAAAAGGGAAAGGGAGAAAAGAAAAAATGCAATAAAGACAAGATAAAAAGAAATAGAAAAGCTTTCTGATTTCCTTTGTAGCAAATGTACTATAAGTATGATTACAAAATTATTTCTTACTCTGTGGGTTACAAAAAAAGCTCTCCATTTTTCTATTATTTATGTCTTCTAATCATCAAACAGTAAACCAAAAGCTCATTTTTTTCCCCTCTTTCATACAAAAGTCCTTAAGGTGTTTCCGGTCAGCAACAAATGAAGTTGTTTTTTCTTTAATCAAAGAAGTCAATTTAGCCATCTCTGCAAGTCCCATCATCTTCATCAGCCATTCCTCCATTTTGGGCAGTACTGGACCTTTCCACTTTTGAGCATTTAATAATCTCACTGCAGTTATCATATATATAAAACAAAGTTCCAAGACTTTTTTTTCTCAGCTGTTTATTCATCAGTCCCAAAAAGAAAGGCTCTGGTTTCAATTGTCATTAGTGTTAGCAAATCTGTTATGTAGAAGGGGAAAGAAAAAAAAAAGGCGGGGGGGTTTAGAGAATCTTGAGATGGGAAGGGTTAAAGCACCAAAATAGGGAATTTATGGTTAGAAGTACATTTGACCTTTAATTTCATTTACACTGCTGTAATAATATTCACATCCATATTCCTAAAAAGCTTGGTATTGTACACTGTGCATATCTTTTGGCACTGGCATTCCTACTTGGGAAAAGAGCAAATATAATTGCCCATAAAGCTACTGTATTGTGTTATTCTCTTTGCCTCTTTCTCAGCTGATTTGCTGTGAATGCTGTACCTCTTGAAACTTGAAATGCTTTTTAGAATAAGAAAAAAGTAATTATGCTCTAAGAAAATTAAAAGGCAGGTGGGTCTTAAGGAATATTCTTCTGCTAATCTTATTTAAGGAAGATAAATGTGGTGTTCTGATTAATCTAACTAGTTTATAAAGGCATGATGGATGAAAAAGTGTTCTCAGCCTTTGTGTACTATTTCCTACCCTCACTTCCCTTTTTAATTTATTGTTGTGATTTTCATTGCAGTAAAAGCATATCTACTAGATTGGGATGTGGAAATCAGGATGTGGGGGGGGAGATTTATCTCAAAATAGAAAGTGTCATGATTTAAGGAGCTTATGGCAATCCACAGGTGAGCTTGTGCTTCATACAAATGATTGTCCTTTTTATTTATATATATTTGTGTTCCATTTACAGATAACTACTGGATAGTGATGAACAACTGTCTACAGGCAACAAGATGTGGTTGCCACCACAGATGGTTCTGAAGAGAAATGATGTTTGAAAGGACAGTCTTTTAATAGTTCCTGTGTGGGGGTAAGTAGATCAAGAATGAGGGTGGCAGGAGTTAGGAAGCAGAAAATGAACAACAATGGCTTATATTATTTCAAAAGGGTAATATTGTATATGCTTCAGTTGAAAAAGAGAAGGTGTCATGGGTCAAGCTTATATAGTTTGGTCTCCTTCAATATATTTTCTATCAGCCCTAACAATAGAGTGTCACCAGCAGTTGGCTATCATCAGTGGCAACCAGGGAAGGGCTTCTTAGTAGAATGTTCAGCTCAAGTTTGCTCACCTGATGTATCATCTGTCAACCAATTACAGGTGCCCAAGCCTTTTAGTTATCCAATACTTTAGCTAGCAAGGAAGGATTATTTTTTCAGGGCAGGCATTCATATTAAGATTCCTTATTATAACAATGCTTGTGCTGAGCATGCACATAGTCACACATTTCTTGCTTTTCTCACCTGCTCTTGAAGTATTTTTGATGGAATATTATCGTTTTTGCAATTTTCTTGGCAAGATGTTCAAAAGTGGTTTGGCACTGCCTTCTTCCTAGGACTGAAAGTGTGATTGGCCCCAATTCACACAAGGTAGTTTGTGCTCAAAGAATGAATACAACTCATGGTCTCCCTCTTTCACTCTAAAATTAAAATCATCAAAATAAAAGAAAATGAGAAATTGCTAATGTTTACATACTGTACATGGGATATAGAATATATTAGAATGATTCTGGGCAATTGACTGTGCTGGCTGGGCACAAGGGAAATACAGAGCCACAACTTCTCCTAACCCTGTGTGATAGTCTAACATGCAGAGAAAAGAGAGGGTAAAATAATATTACACAGTTTTTCAATTCAAATGTGTTTTCCCACAGAGAAAATGGTTTTCTTGAGATTTGTTTATCCTGAGATTCACCTTTTTCAGTTAGATGCAAGAAAGAGGGAAGAGGAGGAGAAAGTTGTTTCTTTTCAGGAACACCTTTCTGCTAATGAATTTTGGCAACCATTTCCTTTTCATCTTATTCAGCTATGGGAATAAGAATTTCTATATTGGGCATAGATAAATTGGAGTTGAAATAATGTGATCTCATTGGACTGAAAAGAGATGGGATGCCCTCATGCTGAGGGTCAAGGCTGGCCTATAAAAATTATTCTCCAATGAACCAAGTATGATCCCCCCAGTATTAGCATGGATGTGAAATACAACTATCATTGTAATAGCTTTCCTCAAATTACTATCCTCCAATTAAAAACCATAATTTCACCATCTCTTTCCTTTCTTTCTTCCTTCTTTCCTTCCTTGGTATCACTACGTAATACAAAGAACAGTAGGTCATGGCATCATAGCAGTCTTTCTTCTTTTTTCTGTTGCATTTCATTGACTATACTGCCCAATGCAGGATGCTCATATCATCCTGGACAAATGGCTATCCAGTCTTTCCTTGAAAACATTAACTAATGGAGCATCTCTGACTTTAGGAGGCAAGTTGTTCCATTGCTTAGCAGCTTTCACAGACAGGAAATTCCTTCTTATTTCAAGTTTGAACCTCTTACTGTAGAGCTTCCATCTATTGGTTGCTTTGTAAAACAAACCCATACTATTTCCCCTGTGACATCTCATCATGTATTAAAAAACTGATATCACATCTCCCTTTAGCCTTGACTTTTTATATATATAGGATTTAGCCTCCCTTGCAGCCCTTGGTCTGGATACATTGGGATCAAGGCTTACTTATAGTTTGCATTTGCAGAATTATAGTCCCAGTCTTTAGATTTTCCCTGTATTGTAATCACTGAACTGATACCATACAAATTTAACCTGTGTCAAGGCTTCCTGTGTGTTTGGTATGTACACATGGTCTTATTCCTTGTGGGCTGGTTGAAGGCAGAGCAAATTCAGAATCTATTTTGAATGACTCAATTAGACATCTTTCACCAGTAATTCAATACTGGATTAGCATGAGATTTTGCCATAGGAGAATTCAGTCAGAGATGCACATTTGGGTTTATGTTTTGGCGCGACAAGGCCATATCTTGGGTAAAGTAATCCCAAATGACCATGAAATGGCAGCAAAGACATAGAAAAATTTTAACTCTTTGCTCCCATCTATTGGCCACCGAGGATTCTGCAGACTAGATGTGGGAATGACTTGACCAAAGAAAGGACACATCAAGTGTCTTCAGAGCTTAGGGAGAGTGTGTCGTATTACTGATCTATCTAACCCAGTGCTATAAGCACTGGCTGGTGGCATCTCCCTCAGGTTTGAGACGGGATTTTCCACCCTCATCTGGAGCTGCCAAGTCTTCTCTGTGTAATGTGTGTGGCCTGTCAGGAAAGTCTTTGCCTTTTCAAAGGTGCATGATCATTTATCACCTTCCTTACATATATATGTGTGTGGATTGTAATCAGTCCTGATGTATAGTGACACACTTAAAGTGTGAATTAGCCTAAATCCATGCAGTGTTAGGATTATTTGTGTCACCCTTAGCTCTGTTTTTAGTCTCAGTAAATCTGTAGCAGATATGCCAAGTTCTGATTCTGTGCCCCTGCTGTGAGGCTGGCCAACAGTAGTATACCTACCTCTTCTTCTTGTGCTACTGCTGTCATGGCAACCTGCTGTACCACCATGCCTACCAAGACGCCTGTAGGCTCTGTGTTGGTGTTCTCTTGTTGCTAAGCATCTGCAGTGCTTGCTCCAGGCAGCATTAGCGTTTTCTTAAAAGTCCTTTGAGCCGCAACCTGCTATTCACTTCATAGAATCCAGCCCATCTTATGAATTCACAGCTCATCTGCTTTTTGTACTTCATATAATAAATGTCTATGCAAAGAGATGAGAGTTTCAAGTTTTGGAAAAGTTGTTTCAGCATAGAAATCTTTTCCCAAACATGCCAATTGCTCACTGTCTTTTTCTATTTTCACATTCCCTTGCAAATTGGGTAGTTCCTATTTTCATTTTTCACTCTCTTCAGTATAAATCATTGAAGCATGCTTTCATTTCAGTCTATTATATCAGTCCCATGCCATCTGACATGCTTATAGCTTCAATGGCTAAATCTTTGCTTTTTAAAAGGATAAAGTTTGGACTTGGACTGTTGTGTAATTTAAAGTGGTTAGTTCTCACTACTCCTTTCATCACGATGAAAATTTTTACAAAGAACCCAGATAACTTTATATTCTGGAGTATTGTTTTTGCTTCCTTTAGTCTTGATTTGTATCGGTATTGCTCTTAAACCTCATGCAATATCAAGTTATCCCACATGAATTTCTGAAATGCTATTATGCTTTTTCTTCCAATCTACATGCCACTTTTTCCAAGTAGCTCTTTAATTAGAGATATCGTGTTGCTTTTTTCTTTAAAGCAGCTTCTGCTTCTTAATTGGATTAATTAGCCACTGTTTACTGGAATGGCTTGGCAGTCCTAAGTCAATTCTTAATAGGTTTCTGTTCCTTGCTGGGTGAGAAGGATAGGCTTAAATTACTTGTGCAAATAATTCCTAAAGAGAAAAGAACATCAATTGGTTTTGTACTACTGTTATACCTATATAGTTTCATCTCATATGAAATAGAGACTCCCTAGTGATTTCCCAATGTTCATAAAAACTTATTTCCTAACTTTAAACAGCACAATGCCTAGATTCATGGAATCTACCATGAAAATGCTATTGTAAAATACAAATTGAAATGTAAAAAAATGATTTTGTTCTAAAATAAATTTATTCTGATGTCTCAAAGGCAATCTTGAATCTAGATGCCACTTTTTCCATCTCAGGCATTGGTGAAGTCACAGTTTCAACCATCTGTTAGGTAAATCAGGAACTTGTATGAAGCAATGCCTGCACTATATGATCCTACAGTTAATGACTTGAGTATTTTAATGACTTGGATCTTATGAAATAACCAAGAAATAGTATTGCAACTCTTTTCTGGACTGGCATCTAAAGTCCATATTCTTCTTTGTTACTGATTTTGCTAGATAAGATATTTTACTATTGACCTGGCATTTCATTTATTAAGGACGTTCTTGTTGCTTCTTTGCTCTGCTGGAAGTCCATGTACAGGTAGTCCTCGACTTGCAACAGTTCATTTAGTGATGGTTCAAAGTTACAATGGGTCTGAAAAAAGTGACCTATGACTATTTTATTTATTTATTATTTATTTATTTATTATTTAAATTTGTATACCGCCCTTCTCCCAGTGGGACTCAGGGCGGTGAACAGCCAGATAA
>JANHZT010002011.1:272901-290169 GCA_032468215.1 Stegonotus admiraltiensis | reverse complement strand
CTCCTAGAAAGGCTCTGGAGCCTGGGGAGAGCAAAAAACAGGCCTACCGGGCCCACCATGCCATCACGTGCCAAAAGCGGGGGAGCATAGGGGGGTGGGGCGCATAGAACTATGGATGTGGGCATGCGTGCGTGTGACCCCACCACGATCCCACCACTTTTGGCACACGATGGCAAAAAGGTTAGCCATCACTGCTATAGAGTAAGCATGAATTAAGTTTATATCCACTTATTTTTCAGCAGATGGCTATCTAAGTAAAGGTAACATCCTGGAGATGTTCCCAGATTTGGGGCAGCTATTTGACAAGCAATTTCATAGAAAAGATCCTAATGGGGGTCTTTGGTAACATCAAAATAAGAGCATATATTTTGTTTTCTATTATATTTTTATGTTGTGGGCTCTGAAGGGTTACTCTTCTTCCTGGTCCAATTAAACAATAACATGTACATAACATGAAAAGTGGATTCAGATGCCTACACCTTTTGGCTGTAATCAGCCCAAAGTAAGTTATATTAGGTTATAATATTCTACTCACACTAAAGAGCTTTAATTAACATTAAAGGATGATTTTCCTTTTTGAGCAAAAAAACCAACAATCTACCCATGGGTATTGTCCAAGGGGTTTAATTCCTAATAAATAGAATGATTAATGGAGTTAATGGAAATGCAAGTTAATTTGTATTTATTTTTCATTACATCCTTGAACAGCTGTGATAAGAGATGTACATGAACTTTACTTGCTGCTTTTAGCTAGCGTTAAAAGATTGTTGGACCTCTGCCTGGTCTGAGAGTCAGTAAAATAAGGAGAACAATTTGTTTTACTGAGCCCAAACATAGCATGTTTTGTAAAAGGTCCTCATCACTCCAAATCCGGTATAATGCTACTAAATGCAATGAGTTCACAATATTAATAACCTACCTCAGGAAGATAGAAATTCTTACTAAGCATCCAGCTGTAGAATGCTTTAACAGCCAGAGTTACCAGAGATAAAAATGTATTGCTGTGAAGGATGCAGCCGCAAACCAATGACTTCTAACCTTACAATTCTGTTTCAAAAAGCAAGCCGGATGATCAAACCTGGTTTTAGTGTGGCTTATGCCGCTAGCCTCATTGTATTTTTCTGATACTTTGGGTGACACCAAGTGGTAAACTGAAGCACTGCTATTTTAGATTGTGTACATGTAGAACACGAAGATGATAGAAACATGTAGGGGGCAGTTATGAGGAAACTTTCAGGCTTGGTGGGTCAAAAATTGAGAAAATGCCTAACTTGAGTGCTGTCACCCATCCCCCAAATAAAAAAGAAACAATTCTTTACATACTCATTTATTTTAAAAACTCTATAACAGAGTTGGAAGGGTGCTTGGAGATCATCTAGTCCATCCCCCTGCTCAGGCAGGAGACCTGTGCTAGGGCTTCAAACCGCTGAACTGCCAACCTTTCTGATCGACAAGCTCAGTGTCTTAGCTACTGAGCCACCTAGTGAGGAATAACATAACAGTCCAATTGTGTGCATGATCACAGGATCTGCCGTATGCCACTTATCTTCAGACTGTGGTTTTTTTCCCCTGTTGATAGGCTGTTGGAGTCTACCTGAGACTTCTCCAAGTTGCACAAGGCCTTCTTTCTTGAAGTGGCTTCAGATAATTCTTTTCTGTGGCCTCTGTACTTCCACAAACCCTGTAAAAACACGCCTTGTTTTGGTGTGGCTCATGAGAGCATTGCCTTCTTGTGAGACTTCTGGGGAGACTGGCCGCTGCATAAGAGCATACCCCATTCTCGCAAGAACTGCCTAGCTGCATGTCGTAGGTTTGCCATCCCTGGCATTGGGTATACCTGAGATTTGATTCATTAGGTTGAAGTCCTAGGCACAGTTACTTTGGACTAACCATCACTGAACAAGGTAGATACCACAAAGTGTTTTATGGCACCTTAACAAATTGCTGCATGTATTTTGGACACAATGCCACTCCATGCATCAAATGAGTCACAAATGCCTGTGTGATAATACATTTATTAGGTTTTAAAGTGCCACAAGATTACTTTTGTTGCTGCAATGCAACTCTCTCTGACCAGAGGTCTTCAGCTCCCTCCCTTCGTTGAGCCTCAACTCTCATAACATTTAAGGATTTTGCTGTATCAAATCAGCTAGCCAATGGCTGAAGAGAAGACATGAGCCACCTGCACACCAAGCTGTTTAGCCACAAGGTGGTTTGGGGCTTTGAAGATGAAGATTTTTGAATACAGGAAAAAGATCAAAACAATTCATGTTAAGAATAGTATCCCATTATGTTGGCCAGAAAAAGGAATATTTCTGTTTGCTTAATGACTTAATAGAGTTCTCCTCTGGTCTCATGTCTAATAATAAAGGAAAAGCTAAATTTAGGCAGACAATTAGTACTTTGAAGCCATCCATAAATTATTTTAATAAGCTTTACCATAATCCATGTCCTTATAAGTTATTTTTCTCTCTAAAGTGGGCAATGATAACAAAGTCAAAAATGTGTAAGCTCATCAACTTTTTCAGTGTTATCATTTCATTGTTATCATTTTCTTGTTAAGAACACTTTCTGTGACAGAGATGCTCAATTACAGGAAATAATATAGGAAATTTACAGTAATATATTATTATATTTCATTGCTTTCTGCCAACAGATGTTGATGGTGTGCTGTTATTTAAGCCAGTTAGCCCATAGAATAATTATTTGCCTTTCCAGAACAATGGAAAATTGAAGTCGCAGTTTCCATTGCCATGGAAAAATAATATATTCTTTCAGTGATTGATGAGATAATTAATAAGGATTTGTTCTGTTCCATTTGCATAAAATGAGTTTGCAAGTAGCCTTTGTTTGCTTGCACTATACATTTCTGCAACACATTTCTGCAACAAGCAAGTCAGAAATTCTGTCATTTAAACTTAACCTGAAAACTAATTAAAAATAATCTTTGTGCTATGAGATAGGATCAGATAGATTCCTGGGACAAGAAGTTTCCAGCTGCATTATATTTAAGAATTCATTTCTTTTTGTTAAAATTAATTTAAGAATGTAGATGAATGATTTCTTTCTTTAGAAATCTGTTTTTTTAAGTAATAAGGTAATTCAGTAAATTATAACAAACAACTATAATACATCATAATAAAATCCACTTTTTTCAGTTTATAGTTATATGGTCAAATTTATCATTTTGTGTAGTGGATAAGGCATTAGGCTAGTGACTGGGAGCCCATGAGCTCTAATCAGCAGTGCAATGGTGGGATTCAGCTAGTTCGCACCACTTCGGGAGAACCGGTTGTTAACTTTCTGAACAGTTTGGCAAACCGGTTGTTGGAAGAAATCATTAGGGCAGAGAACCGGTTGTTAAATTACTTAAATCCCTCCACTGCAGAGGTGGTATTCAGCAAGTTCTGACCAGTTCTGGAGAACAGCTGGCAGAAATTTTGAGTAGTTTTGAGAACCGGTAAATACCACCTCTGACTGGCCCCGCCCCCATCTATTCTCTGCCTCCCGAGTCCCAGCTGATTGGGAGGGAATGGAGGTTTTACAGTATCCTTCCCCTGCCATGCCCACCAAGCCATGCCCACCAAGCCATGCCATGCCATGCCATGCCCACCAAGCCACACTCACTAAGCCATGCCACGCCCATCAAGCCAGGCCCACAGAACCAGTAGTAAAAAAAATTGAATCCCTCCACTGGCTCTAATGCTATCTTAAGCTCAAAGCCAGTTGGTGACCCCTTGGGTCATTCACTTTTTCTCACTTTTTCCCTAGGAAGGAAGCAATGGCAAACCACTTCTGAAAAACCTTGCCAGGAAAACTGCAAGTAAGGCTATATCTGAGAACAGGATATGATTGAGCTGCAGAAAAAAAAATAATTTAGTTATTTTACAATTTTAATAGCCTTTCCTAATCAAAAGATTTGAAGAGCCATTTTACAACATATTAACTACAACAATAGTAATAAATTATAATAGTGGCAATAAATCAATTATTAGCAAACCCAATATTTATATATAATAAATCAACTTTCTCTTTGGATGTATAGCAATCAATCTAATTAGAGTTGAAGGTCTGGTGGAATATAATTGTCTTGAAAGGTTGTCTAAAAATCCAGACTGAGTGAACTTTACAAGCTCTGTTATACTCAGAAGTAAATTGAGATATTAAAAAAAAATAAACAGTTCCCCTGGGCCCCATCAATGTTTGTGCAATCAGAAGCCATGTTTCCATTTTTTAAAGCAGGAATGGTTGCCCTCCAGCTTTTGCACAGGATAGAGTCAAGATGGCAGCACCACATCTGCCTATGAGGAATTAAGATTGTACCAGATATGGGAGATAACAAAATAGAATTATATTGAGAAATTGGAAAAGTGATATTATTCCAAATATCAAGGATTGGCTTTTGGGAATATGTAGTTTATCTATCTATCCCTTCTGGAAAAAGCAATATCTTCAGCGAATCAAAGAATGAAGTAATGGAGTCTTCCATATATAAAACTGTACATTCACCCTCCTCTTTCCTGCATTTATGCTGAATGTATGGATATATCTGGCAGCAGCATCATATGCACAACACTAAGAATTGAAATTAATCAATTCTCTGCTTGTATTTTTATTATGGTCATTTCTAAAACACCTGAATGTATTTTCTTTGTGTGTGTTTGTGCATGTTTTTTTTCATAACAATGCCTCATAAGTCATCCAATAAATCAACTTCATGGATAAATGGAATTTAATTTTTGCTTCTCCAAAAATCATGTCGCATGTAATTCCATGTATAGAAAGGCACAATTGATAGAAATAGGTTGCGTATAAATTGTGTATTTATAATTCCATGTGTATTTATAATTCCATATTTATAATTCCCTTGCAAGTCTCTTGGACTGCAAGGCGATCAAACCAGTCAGTCCTAGAGGAGATCAACCCTGATTGCTCTTTAGAAGGCCAGATCCTGAAGATGAAACTCAAATACTTTGGCCAACTAATGAGAAGGAAGGACTCACTGGAGAAGAAACTAATGCTGGGAAAGATTAAGGGCAAAAGGAGAAGGGGACGACAGAGAATGAGGTGGCTGGATGGAGTCACTGAAGCAGTAGGCATGAGCTTAAATGGACTTCAGAAGATGGTAGAGGACAGGAAGTCCTGGAGGAACAATGTCCATGGGGTTGCAACGGGTTGGACACGACTTCTCAATTAACAACAAAATTCCATGAGGTAGGAAACTAGAAAGCAAAGTTTAGCCACTGCACTTATTATAACCTTTCCTAAATGTAGTACTGAATGGTAACACAACTATCCATTATATTTCAGAATTACCGTAGTACAAAGTTTCTTAAGTTCTTTATTTCTGAGCTTTGGGATGAATAATCCAAAATAATAATAATAAAAAATTCCTTTCTCCTTTTTGAAGGATTGGTTTGAAGGCAGAAGTCAAGATGAAAGGGTGGAAGGATTTGGGAATGTTCAGTCAGAAAAACCAACAGTATTTTACTGGGAAACAAACCAGGGTTTAGCAATAAACCTCTGTTCCTGAATGGATCATCGTTTGGAGAATGTAGGAGAGAGAGGAGAGGTGACTTTCCTGCTGAAATTGGCCATGCCCTTCAGTTGCTGGGTTCATCCAATTGATTTATACAATGCCTCGATATGACTATAAAACCTTGTTATTGTTCCTTCTGTGATCCAAGAGTATATTCTGTTAACCTACATTGCTTGAAACTTAGGGCCAAAGCAGGTGTACAGGGATGGGATGGGTTTTTAGATCCTTAATCTTGATGTCTTGATCAATCAATTTATAAGGCTTAGGTAGATTCTC
The DNA here is from genome assembly GCA_032468215.1 of Stegonotus admiraltiensis. Taxonomy (NCBI): domain Eukaryota; kingdom Metazoa; phylum Chordata; class Lepidosauria; order Squamata; family Colubridae; genus Stegonotus; species Stegonotus admiraltiensis. Next base: position 284,354 of record JANHZT010002011.1, on the reverse strand, counting down.
TGTAAATCCTGACATTTCTCCATAACCTATGGTACATTTCCTACATTGACCAGTTCAGAATAAGATGAATCAGAACATCTTTTTTTATTTTAGATATATGCAAAGAGAGAGCATATGCTGTTTCCTGCAGTGTTAGATGTTATATTCAAAACTGGAAATCTGCCCCATGAAAAGAACAGTAGTAAGAAGGCAGAATGGGAAGAGACAGGAGAAGAAAGGAAAACAAAGGCGTTGTGTGGATTTTACTGCAATAAAGCCCTTGATCAATAAATGGCAGCAACTGGGTTCTTGGTGTTCTTTCACATTAGCTGTTCTCCTGCAGATGTTTTATTACCTGGCTAAGTAATATAATCAGTGCACAGGAGAGTAGAATTTGCTGGTTGCTTATATATAGTAACCTGTCCTATCAGTCTTGGTTGGCAATGTAATTTCTTCCCTGATTATTTATCTGATACTATTTCCTGTTTACCTGAATGTTGGTTGGTAGGAAGGATGTGCTCTGGACTAGACTCTTGACCTTTGATTTCATACCGGTATGTAGTTGAGATTTACCTCTACACAACTGTTGATGACTGATTGATCCGAATGCCAACTTTTTGAGAGTTTTCTGATTTTTTAAACTTGGTTCAAAATGGCATTAGCTTTGAAATTGTGGTTGAATTTGTCTCTGTTCTGAGAATATAAATGGTCAGAAATGATCATCATCATGTCTTCTCATTGCCATCAATGTTCATGGGTGCATTCTGCCAATTTTCTACCTGCTTCTACTATGTACTGGCTGTAACCTAGCTCAGAAAATACCAATAACACAACAGTTCAGCTTTAAGGTGAACTGGGAGCAAGGTACATCTTACTACAGGCCTGAAGTACTTACCCCAAGTAAGTAAAGACTGATTGAGAGGTTGCCAAGAGAGGATACATTTAGACAAGGAAAAAACAGGACTTCATTTTGATTTGAATCCAGAGAAAAAAACACTTGTTCCAAAGTAATACTGGTAGTTCTTACATACTCATGTTTAATCAAAAGGCATAATAATTCTTTATAAATAACCATATTTCTGGCAAAAAAACACCCCAATTCTTCATTTATATGGCACTGTTTCCTTAGTGGTAGGTGACAGAGCAAGAGAAACTGCTAGAAGCTGTACTCATTTTCATGTATAGGTTTCTATGGAGACAGTAAATTTTTTTGGTCATTCCAGCTTTTATTAATGCCTTATTTTAGCTCAGAAAATGGGACTAGTAGATAGTTTAATGTCACAGAGGCAAACCTATGCCACAAACTCACCATAGTTTATGCATTATGAAAGTTAGCTGTCCTAAATGTGCACAGTATATATATGAAGTAAACACCAATGAATTCAATGGAACAAGAGTGTATATGATTTTAGTCTGCTTGGTGTCAGGAAAAAATTGTGATGTCAAGAGAGAATACAGGAATACTTGTCTCTGAAAACTATGATTTCCAGGTGAAGAGATAGTTTTTAAAATAATTTAAGTTAGTAGTGTGAAAAGGTTCTGAATTCATAAACTTCCAGAGTTTTGAAATTAGGATTTGTGTGGAAATTCCTGTTTTATGGTCACCCATCACCCCATCACGATGGGTCGGACACGACTTCGCAACTAACAACAATCTTTCCTGCAGTCAAAAGCTTAGACTTTGATCAATCAACTGTGAAAGTGGTCTATAAGTGATGCTCAACGCATACCAGAGAAATTTTAAAATGTTCCTTTGAGAAATGGGCAGCTATTTGCAGAAGAACGAATCAGTTTTTTTATTCCAGATTGACAGTGTCAGATTCATCTTTTTGCCACAATGTGAGCACCAATGGATGAAAAAAAAAATCACTTGGACACATTTTAAGCATTTATCTGTGGGAGAGGAAGATTTGGGATAGAGGGAGAGTGCTATTTGTCCAGGTTCAATAACTACAGGGAAGTACCTGGAAACTTTACAAACTGGTCTATTTAAGTCATAAATGGAACACTTACTAGCTGAAATCTTCTCTAGCCACTGTCAGAACTAACAAAACTGTAGAATTAATGATTAAAAACAAATGTTAAATCATTGTAGGCTTCTCAGTCCCAATGTTCAATTTATTGTCAACATGTTATTATTTTTGTGCTGGGAAAAGCAGCTACGTAACAGTTGATTTAAAGCAGGTGAGATTATGTATTTGCCACAAGACGTATTTCTTACCAAGTTTTCTCTTTTTTTACTAAGCTTTCTCTTTCCTCTTTGTCCACTAGGAAAGGCAAACATTCATGGGGAGCCAAAAAGAGGTGATTATTGTCAGAAGAAAAGTCAGTTTTTGAGAAAGAGAAAAGTACTTCAGACACCCTTCCCCACCTTTTACAAATCCGATGGATGGATGGATGGATGGATGGATGGATGGATGGATGGATGGATGGATGAATGGATGGATGGATGGATGGATGTTCTAACTCTCAAACATACAGGCTCTTTTTAAAGGAAAATCTCAAAGGACTTTTTTTAATAAGAACATTCATGAACAAGTAAATATCCTTTAAAATGGCATTTACAAAAACCCTGGGTTTATAGATTTTGGCAGCTATCATTTGTAAAAGATTTTTTTAGTGAAATCCTCAGTCAGTTGGAGCTCAAAAGATTTTGTGATCAATGTGCTTTCCTGAAAGCAGTGTGTAGCTAGATCTTCTGTCACTTGGTACTCAGAAAATATATAAAGCAAATATTTAGTGTAAATCCTCAGGTATTAACTACATGAAATCCCTTTGTAAAGCTAACTTTAGCCGTGCTGTACTTAATTGTATATAAACAAGCTTGCTTGAAATGAAATATTTGACAAAAAACAAGTTAGACTAGAAGAACAAAACCCAACAGTCTGAGGTAAATAATTTTTTTTAATTATCTGACTAAATGGGGAAGGGAGATAATTCATTTAAATCTAATTGCAGTTTCTGGAAATTCTCAATGTTACAGTATTTGGAGGAAATTTGGAATGAAAAAGTAAAGAGCAGAGCAGGTTCTATCATTAGATAGTATGAAACAGCCATCTTAGGCAACTCAGGATTAATGAATTGATAATGAATTGTTCACTATTCAATTTTGCATAATTGTAAGTACTAAAGAGAAAAAGGTTTCTGTCCAGAAGAAAATACTTTATATGGATGAAGATAATGAGTAAGGAAGAAAATAGTAATTGAGGAAGGCCTCAATTACTGCAATACAGATCAGTTTTCAATCTTCAGAGTCAGATACTAATACTTCAATGGGTGGAATAAAATTATGTTATTGGTTATGGCAATCATTTATCAATTTAAGTTACTTTTCTCTGGCCTGGTACCCTTTAGACATGTTGGTTTGCAACATTTCCAATTTCTAGCTAGCAAAGCCAAGAATATTCATGGGGCTGCAGGGCAGGGGTCAGAATAATGCAAGTTGTGTCACCACACAAGCCTTGCTCCTTTTCTACTTGCATGACAACATTGTATACATACAACAAAAGAAATTAATTTGCAGTGCAGCACTGCTTTTGTCATTTTGATGAAAGCATTGTCACCTGAGAATCCAGCTACCACTAGACACCATACCCATTTATAGTGATTGAAGTTCAAGAAGATAGAGCAGAGGAAACCCAAAGAATAATTGCAGTCATGGCCTATTTTTTTCTATTTTTAAAAAAAATCCATGTTTTGATGAATCAGTTTGCCATGTACAGCCCTGTGAAAAGCAAAGCACTCAGATTAAATTTTTATTTAAACTTTTTTATTGCAAATACTGGAATCTGCAAAGTACAAATATTTGGATACATCAGAGCAGGATGTAATCATCCCCACGTATTCTCTCAGTATTACATGACATTACATAGATTCCAAGTTATTAGTCATTCTGTCCAGTGCTACAGAAGTAGATGTTTCTATCTCCATTCTTCTGAATCCTTTCATCACTTGGATGGATATTTAGGAGGAACTTCAAGCTTCTGGAGAAGATTGGGGGCACACATAGACTGCAGGCAGGAGGGAAAATCCTTTCTGCCCAGATTGTCTATTTGTCTCACTAACGGGACATTCCTCTGATGTATCCAAAGATGTACATCCACCAGTGGGACAAATCAGGCTTATACTAAAAATAATTAAAATTTATAGAAGAAAATTACAGGTAAAGAAAATTTATGGAAAGTTATGCTTCTAGAGCCCATTAGTTTTAAAGCTATAGGCCACATACCTTATGCAAACAAAGTCAAGGATATCCAAGGTACAGAAGTTTAATCCAAAGCAAATTTCATAATTTGCTTGTTCTGTCTCACCAACCTCCAAGTAATTATGAAGCCCAAACCAATACTGAGCTTTAGGAGCCATCTCTCTGTTATGACTTTGGCTGGCCTAACAGAGGCCCAGCTTTATTACGTTACAGAAGCTAGCTAAAGTTTCTTGGAAAGAGGACTTGATGAGATCAGAAGAGAATTTGCATACTTAAGGTCCTGCCCCTGATGTTATCTATACTGTTGAGGTTTCGTGGATCCTTGGATCCTCTTATTCTTTTTATAAGAGGTAGAAACTAAACAAGGGCTTGGTTCTCACCAAGGATCCATATTCCTTATAAAAAGAAATGAATAGAATTAAATGTGTTTATTTTATAAGAGGAGGAAAGAACGTCATGAATTTATAGCTAAGTCCAGGTCTTCATTCCTCAAATAAATGATTCATAACTTATAGTCCCTGGTACATTGATAGTATTTAATTGGAAAACAACCTTCATTGACTAAGTTTCAGGACTCTTGCAAAGCAAGCAAAGAAATCCCAGACTATAATTAATTAATTACATAAATTTGCAGTCCAGAATATATTTAAAAAATCATAATATATAACTGAATTCACTTATTTTGCAGAATGCTGCTATTGCAGAGATAAGAAATTAATTTGGAAAGAAAGGCTTAGCAACAGATTTTGTTTACTCATGAGATTTAAGGGAACCCTATGGTATTCCTCTGTTGACACTTCAATGAACTAAACAACACATATTATGCAAGCTGCACATAATGAGACCTTAAGAAAGTTGCCTTGGAAGAGCCTGATCCTGTCGTTTCACAGGCATTTGGATGTGCTGATTCTCTATTGACACATATATTATACACTTTTCCTCATCAACATCATTCTGACACAACAGCTGAAATTTTAATCAGAAAAGGGCAGCCAAATCATAAACCTTGGGAGTTGATAGAAATCAGAATCTCTTGTTGGAACTCAGAATCATGACAAGTTCACTGCTGATGCATTTTCCTGATTGACTACTTGAGGCTGTCTTTACTGCAGTGGCACCAACTGTTTGTTTGTTTGTTTGATTGGTTGCCTGACTGATTGGTTGGTTGGTTGATTTTTCTTTCCTTCCTTCCTTCCTTCCTTCCTTCCTTCCTTCCTTCCTTCCTTCCTTCCTTCCTTCCTTCCTTCCTTCAGTTAATTTATATTGATACCCACCTCACTATCAAGCTGTGGTGGTGCATTGGTTAGACTGAAGTACTACAAGCTATTTCTGCTGACTGCCAGCTGCCAGCAATTCAATTCTTACCTGCTCAAGGTTGACTCAGCCTTCCATCCTTCCGAGGTCAGTAAAATGAGGATCCAGATTATTGGGGGCAATAAGCTGACTGTCAACTGCTTAGATAGTGCTGTAAAGCATTGTGAAGTGGTATATAATTCTAAGTGCTATTGCTATCAAGCAACTCTAACAGTGTTGTCCTGTGCAGTACAGGCAAAAGAAGAGTAGGAGACACCTGCAGGCAAAGCTTCACATGATTTGGGCAAAAGAAGGGGATGACAGGTGGCTGGATGGAGTCACTGAAGCAGTAGGTGTGAGCTTAAATGGACTCCAGAGGATGGTAGAGGACAGGAAGGCCCGGAGGAACGTTGTCCTGGTTGCGATGGGTCGGACACAACTTCGCAACTAACAACAACTACAACCTCCAGAATTTCAAAATGTCCATATATTGCCAAAGTCAGATAGAATTGTCAACTCATATGAGTCTCCTCAAATCCATTTCTCCTTCCACGAAGCTTGCTTATAACAATCCCATTAATTGAATAAAGTTGCCAGATATCCCCCAAGGAGTTAGCCCCAATTATTTTAGCAGCAAAAATAACTAATTCAGAAGTTCTCTCATTTTTGGAAGACCTAATAAGAATAGCTCTACTTGGGCTTCTTCGCCTAGGAACTTCTTTCTTTTGTAGATCTGGAGAGCATTTCCATCTGTGATGGTCCCCCTGAAGTATAAATCTATTTTCCTGTGTGATATATATTTCAGTGCCATCTCCAACAACGGACCTTCTGTTTTGGAGACATCAGTTATAATAATGAAGAACAGAAGGCTGAGCTGGTGGTAAATGTACTATGAAAAGGCACCTTAAAGTGTCTTTCCATGTCAAAAACTGGCTCTCGGGTGGCTCATAATCTTTTAATTGAATGAATAATTTAGGTCTATTTTCCAGGTAGGCTTGAACTATTCATTTCAATTTGTAACTAAAGTTGAGCATCTTAGGGCATTTCTGCATGGCAGCTTAGTGCTTGGCTCCCATGCTGCTCTCAGATGTTATGTAATCTCAGTCCAGACTGCGGTCGCCACAAGACTGCCCACTATGCTTTTTGTCTTGAAGGGAAGGCCAACCTTGCTGACTGGATTCCATGTGAGCCAATCTTCCAATTTCCTATTTTTGGTTTTAGGGATTGTTCCTTCTTTACCAATCCCTCTGCCTTTCTTCTAACTTCCCTATATGTTTGCAAATTTCCTTCTTTCTTCCTTCTTATATCTTCTCCTTTGATACTAACATAGAACCTTTCCTCCCCCCATCCCATTTTGTAACTCTGATATTACAATAATCTAAGACCGGGATGGGCTTCAAAAATTTTAGCAAGGGGTTCTCTGCCCAGTTGCTGGGTTGGCATAGCCATGATGGGCGTGGCCTAGTCGGCCTCTTACACCACGGGGGGGGGACATTTTTGCCCTCCCTGGCCTCCAGAGGCTTTCCTTGAGCCTCCAGGAGGGTGAAAACAGCCTCCCCAGACTCCTGAGGCCAGAAATGGGCCGTTTCCGGCCTCCCCAAACTTCCGGTAGGCCTGTTTTTGGCCCTCCCCAAGCCTCCGTGCGCACCATGCAATTACCTGCATCCAAAACAGGCCGCATGGAGACTCCTGGGAGGGGAGGGGCAGTGTGGGCGGGGCCAGCCAGGAGTGGGATTTGGGGGTTCTCCGAACTGCACAGAATCTTAACTAGAGGTTCTTCCGAACCCCTGCAAACACCCAGCAGCCCACCCCTGATCTAAGCAATAAGGAAAAGGTTGGTCTTTTGTTCCTAAGGGCCTCTGCAGGTCAGTGCAAACTTTATAGCAAAAGTTCAGCTTTATAGAAACAAAATACTAAGGTTTATACCTTGCAACTCAAAGAAGTTTTAAAAAAAACAGGGTGGGGAATATTTTTGTTTTTTTGCAGTGGGTAGTACAGCAAGGAGAACATGTTTCATCCAGCTTCTGCAGATATCAATAGTGTCCCCTGGGAGATCCAAGGACTGAACAGCTTCCTGATCAGCTGGGACTTGGGAGGCAGAGAATAGATGGGGGTGGGGCCAGTCAGAGGTGGTATTTACTGGTTCGCTGAACAACTCAAAATTTCTGCTACCGCAGTGGTGAAATTTAAAATTTGTTACTACTGGTTCTGTATGCGTGGCTTGGTGGAGGTTAATGTGACTGGGTGGGCGTGGCCAACTTTTTTTTTAATTTTTAAAACCATTTTTTCTACAACCTCTTTTAAATTACTTTTAAAAGCCTCTGATGATCCCAGCTGAGCCACGCGATTGTCAGAGGCTTTTTTTTTTTAATTTTTAAAAGCATTTTTTCAGCCAAAGAGGTTGTAGAAAAAATGCTTTTAAAAATTAAAAAAAAAAGCTTCTGTGATTGCGCGGCTCAGCTGTGCAAGTCGGGGGGGGGCAGGGATTTTTGCTACCAGTTCTCTGAACCACCCACCACCATCACTACCGAATCAGGCGATCCGGTCCGAACCAGGAGCATTTCTCCTCTGTGCTACCGGTTCTCCAGAACTGGTCAGAACCTGCTATACCTCTGAAGTATAGAAGGAAGACCTGATGCAAATGGACACACAGCAGGTAGCAGCATTCAGCCGCAGTTATGTGAAAGCTTCCTTCAAGCACTCGGAGGCCCTGTTTACTCTTCATACTTCTACACATCACATTAAGGCAGCTAAAACTTGGCAGCAGCTTTGCTGGAATCCCATATTTTTTTCCTCTGTCATCTCATTGAGGACTTGGGGTATACCATCATTAAAACTATCATTAAAAAGTGTGTGTCTGAGGGAACAACACGAGGCAAAAGCACAATGACAGTAAGGAACAACAAAAATCCCCTTAAGTGCTCATTAATGCTTACCATATGTACAGTACACCAAAGGTTCTTTGCTGCTTCACAGAACAAACGGCAACTAAAAGGAAGTTGCAGAGCTTCGTCTCATTTGGCTCATAACCAACTGTTTTCAGGCTGCATCAACACAGTTTTCATTCACTTCAGTTGCCATCGGTAATTAAGTAAGCAAACCAGAGATTAAAACAAGCTTTAGTACTAGAAATTCTGAAATTGGAGAGAGAGGTAGGTGATGGCAGATGGGCAGGGTTCCCGTGCCCCCTCCTTGCTCCTTTCTTCCATGAGTGGGGAAGAGTGTTCCCCACAGATGTTGGCAAGCTGGAGTAGGTGGCTCAGTGGCTAAGACACTGAGCTTGTCGATCAGAAAGGTCGGCAGTTCAGCGGTTTGAATCCCTAGTACAGGTCTCCTGCGTCCGCAGGGGGTTGGACTAGCTGACCTCCAAGGTTCCTTCCAACTCTGTTACTGTTCAATAAATAAGAGATAGCAGGAGACTCGTCTTCATGTGAGCATAACAAAGCTGTGAACTTCAGTATCTCATCCTTTACATGCAGTCCTTGATGTACAACAGTTTGTTTGGTGATCGTTCGAAGTTACAGCAGCAGTGAAAAAAGCAACTTAGGACCATTTTTCACGCTGTTGCAGCATTCCCATGGTCACGTGTAAAAAAGATGCTTGGCAATTGACTCATATTTGTGACCTGTTGCAGTTCGGGTCATGTGATTCCCTTTTGTGACCTTCTGACAAGCAAAGTCAATGGGGAAGCCAGATTCACTTAACAACCGTGTTACTAACCTAACAACTACAGTGATTCACTTAACAACTGTGCAGGGGTGGATTTCACATAATTTATTTATTATTTATTTTTATTAATTAGACTTTTATACCGCCCTTCTCCGGAAGGACTCAGGGCGGTGTACAGCCAAAATAAAACCCACAATACAAAAGTTAAAATATAATTAAAAGAATTAAATAGATTGGCCACTACTAAAATCAATACTCCATAAAATAACATTCAGGCTAGCCCTGCTTGATGGAATAATAATGTTTTGAGGGCACGGCGAAAGGTGTGAAGGTCAGAAATACTCCAAATCTCCGGGGAGAGCTTGTTCCAGAGAGTAGGGCCCCCCACAGAGAAGGCTCTCCCCCTTCAATAATAACTTTATTGTCATTGTACGTGTATACACAGTACACCCATACAACGAAATTCACTTAACACCCAAAGACCAGGTCCAACACACATAACAATCCCCAAACACACTCCCACCCACCACAATTCCCCACTCCTAAACCACCCAAACATCCACACAGCAGACCAAGTAATGCTGTCCAACAGCTCACTGATGGTGGCTCACTGAAGTTACTACTGGTTCACCGCACGTGCCTGCCTTCCACACATGCACCCAGCCTTCCGCGAATGTGCTTTTCTCTCACTCGCGCCTTCTGTGCATGCGCCCAGCCTCAAAAATATGCCTAAATAGGATGGCACAGAGCCAGGGCAGGTGGGCGGACTCACATGCGATTTCTGCTACCGGTTCGGGCGAACCGGTCTGAACTGGCTGAATACCACCTCTGCAACTGTGGCAAGAAAGGTCATACAGTGGAGCAAAACTCACTTAACAACCGTCTCATTTAGCAAGAGAAATTTTGCTCAGTTGTGACCATAGGTCGAGGACTATCTGTCTATGGCTATTGAAAACTGTAAACCTGTAATATGGGACCATCAAATGACATACATGCCAACACGTCAAAGAGTTGTTTTCCCTAAAGTCTCATTTAAAGGTAGACCACACTTGCATAAGTGCAGCCTCTCCAAATGTTCACCGACTAACCGAAAGGATCTTGTATGAATGGAAAAGGAAAGCCAAGAGAGACAGGAGGGATTGAATGAAACTTAAATGCTCTGTTTTTAATAGCAGCCATTCTTACGGACAAATTGGAGGATAGATGATAATGAGAAATTACAATACCTTTGGAAAGCAGGCCCCTCAATTCCCATATGGAAAATGTAGAATCCATATGAATCCATTGCTCCAACTGGAAAGGGAATCATTTGACACAAAAGGAGAACAGCTTGCTTTCCCCCATCACTCCATAACATCTGGCAACAGCTGGTTGGAGTGTCAGGTCAAGGCCTTAATCACATTTTTTCCTGATCCTTGCAAAGGCAGATGCCAATGATTTTATCTGGGATCTTCTTCACCCAAAGTGTTTGTTCCCCTGCAAGCTATAATCCTTGCAGGACGGCACTGCAGATGGTCTACATTTTTATCTATAGATACAGAGTCTCTATATTTTTAAGCCATGATACTGCATGCAGGAAGGACTAAAAAGGTTAAGCATCATGATCAGAAATGCCCTTGGAGTAAATTGTTTGAAGAATATCCACTTCCTTAGCCAAATGCTCACAAGGCTAAATGGATGAGCTAACACAGGGGTCAGCAACCTTAAAAACTCAAAGAGCCACAATGGTCCTAACCGGAAGGTCCCCATTTAATTCTGAAGCCGCCCAGAAGTCTGGTTCCCCCACCATAGAGTGTCCCCCTAGTGTGGTGTCCTTTTTCCTCTACCTATCCTAACCAAAAGCCCTATCAATTGTGGAGCCAACCAGAAAACCTGCCCCTTGCCATAGAGCCATGATGGTGAACCTATGGCACACGTGCCACAGGTGTCACGTGAAGCCATATCTGTGGGCACGTGAGTGTTGCTCTAGCTCAGCTGCAGCACACATGCACACACCGGCCACCTGATTTTCAGGCCTTCTGGGCCCACTGGAAGTTGGGAAATGGGCCATTTCTGGCCTCCAGAAGGCCTCCGGGGGGGGGAGGCCGTTTTCGTTTTCGCCCTCCCCAGGATCCAAGGAAGCCTCTGGAGCCTGGGGAGGGAGAAAAACAGGCCTACCGGGCCCACCATGCCATCACGTGCCAAAAGTGGAGGGTTGCACAGGGGGGTGACGTTTATGCACAGCGGGTGGGGTACAGTCCGCTTTTTTCACATTATGTTCACTATTTTTTTTCACAAAATAGTGGACATTTTTTTTATTCAAAAGCTT
>JANHZT010002011.1:248777-262323 GCA_032468215.1 Stegonotus admiraltiensis | reverse complement strand
AGAAAGGATGGTAGGCTGAGTCGACCTTGAGCCTGGTGGGACTTGAACTTGCAGTAATTGCAAGCAGATGTTAATAACAGACTTCCAGTCTGTTGATCCACCAGAGCTCCTTGTTGGAGAGAAAGAAGGAAGAAAGAAAGGTAAATTTACTCTACTGATTTGCTTTGTATCTCAGCAGCTTTTGATAGTGTATACTACACTATTTCCTGGACCATCAGTCCGAGTTGGGAATTGTGAAAGAACTATGCTAGATGGATTCCAATCATGTTTGAAAAGAAATTTTCAGAGAAGAGCGTTTTTTGACCATGCCTCTGCTCCCTGACTGCTGAGATGCCATGATGCTCTATTTTACTCTCAGTGCAGTTTAATATCTACACGAAGTGTAAGGGAGCAGACATCAGCAATAGAATTCAGCACTAGCATCCTACGCAGAATATCTGGCATGCAGGTTAAACTCTGTTGAAACAAGTGCACTGGCTAACAATTAGCTACCAAGCCAGGTTTACCTTGGGCATGTAAACAGTCTCAGACACTTGAGAGATCATTTCCCCCAGTAGAGTCCTACACAATCAGTAAGATTAACAGAAGACAATCTGCTACATTTGCTGTGATTTCGAGCCTACAATCTTGTAGTCTCTTGTCCTCTCTGTAGTGGTACCATCTATATATATTACTTCCCTTGGTATCTGTGAGGTGCTTATTACTATTTAATAATTTTAATTCTAGTATTTGTACATTGCTTTAAAACTAGGGATTATCCAGGTTAAAAACCACCCTAATACACAAAAACTCATTCTGAGTACTGTAAATGCAAGAATGCAGGACATAGGGTTCTAGAATTTAGCAAAGTGAATTCATGGTTCACTGCAGCCTGTTTTAAGCAACCAAAACACAGGTTATGTCCCTGAGTGTGACTGCTTGGAAAACATTGGAATACAATTGAGAATATACTAGAAAACGCAAGATGGGGAAGTAGAATCCAGTCAGTCAGTGCAGTGTGGGGACCAGTTCATGAATTACTGATGTCAGATGTACATATTAGATAAAAAATTTAAGGGAGGGAATATTTGAGAAGATATTTAAGAGAATTTAAAACATTTTATTTTGTTTTATTAATAACAGCAGGTTTGTTTTGAAGGTAGCTCATGTCAGAATTTGAAAATAAATAATAATAATAATAATAATAATAATAATAATAATAATAATAATAATTTTATTTATATATATAAATAAAGCCGATGGATATACTGGAACATTTGGTTATTCTTTGGAGGACTCTTTACAATGAGTAAGAAGCTATTGTTAATAACAGAGTTTGGAGAAACACATGGCTCAGAATAATGTAGGGAGTAAGAAAAGGACCTATACTGTCCTTGAACTTGTTTAACTTACACTGATTATAAGAATAGTGGTGTGGGCGAGTGGGCTGCTCAAATTGCCAGCACCTGTGCTGCTTCTGGCCCTTCTCTTTAAGCCCTTCCTTGTGCGGCTGCACAGCAGTTGCCTATAAAAGCTTTCCTGTGAAACAGCTGAGGATGTGTGCTGAGAGGGGTGGGGGAAGAGGGAGGGGTGAGAAGTGTTTGTGTGTGGAAGTGAAGAAGCAGCCGCAGCCAGAAAGGGATGTTTCCAAAAGCAATACTCACAACGAGTAGGAATAGCAGCAGTAATAGGAAGAGTGGGGGAAAGTGAGTAGTGACTATAGTAGTATGTGAATGCGTGTGTGTGTTGTCTAGGGACCTGTGCTGTCTTGTGTCTTGAGCACACCTAATTGTGTGGTATTTAAAAAAAAAAATCCTATGACAAAGTAGTGGCAGTGGTGGCATATCCCAAAAGGCGTGGGATGCAGTGGTGAAATCCAAATTTTTTTACTACTAGTTCTGTGGGTGTGGATTGGTGGGCGTGGTGGGTGTGGATTGGTGGGCGTGGCAGGGGAAGGATACTGCAAAATCTCCATTCCCATCCCACTCTGGGGCCAGCCAGAGGTGGTATTTGCAAGTTCTCTGAACTACTCAAAATTTCTGCTACTGGTTCTCCAGAACCTGCTGGATTTCACCCCTGGTGGGATGGGATACTGAAACCTTAGCTGCAAAAGGAAGTGAGATTGGCCCTTGCAGAGTTCAGACTTTACAGGCAACAGCCAACAATCCTGGCTCCAAAAACTGGACCTCTCACCAGAGCCTGCACGAAACAGGAATGGAAAAAGTAGAAGTAGCAGGTTCTCCCTTAAAAGAGATTATTATTTTGGTAGAGATAGGTATCTGCCCTAGCCAAAGAAAAGGTAGACCAGGCAGAAAAATGGCTAACCTCAGATATCATTTCAGGAATGTTGAGGCAACACCAAGTGGAAAGGCCCTTTTAAAAGGAAAGTTTTTGAAGGGAGACTGGAAATACAGGTTGGAATGGGAAGAGTGAAAGGGAGGCAAGGAGGGAAGAGTGTCCAGTCACCAGGAGGGGGGAACATTCACCTCACCTGTAGGGATTTTGGAACATACAAAGAGAAGAGATGGTCCCAAAGATATCAAAATCCCTAGGTTAACAGAAGAGGAAAATATAGAAAGCTTTGTCACGTTTGAAAGAGTTACTACCTCTTCTAAATGGACTGTGAATGAATAGGTGGCCAGATTAGCCCTACATTTATCAGGAAATGATCTCTCTTAACAGTCTTTCAACCAGGGGAGTAATGTATAGGATTACTTCTTTAATATGATAATCCAAGTATTATATAACTCCTTACACCTATAGGCAGAGGATTAGGAGCTACCCAGATGACAAACAGGAAGGGATTCATGTATTGTGGGGAAGATGGGAAGACCTAGGTAGGAAATAGTTGAGGCCAGAAGAAAGAAGCAAAGAAAAATTGGGAGAAGTAATTTTAGAACAGTTTCTACATGTACTCCCTACCAAAATGAGATTTTGGGAGCAAGACCACCACCCAGAAACAGGTCAAAGGGCAGCAAAAAGATCAGAAGAGGTGTTTGGAAGACATAGCAGAAAGACTAAGAAAGCCTGTTTCAGGAAGCATTAAGCTCTGGAAAGGTTAAAGGAGAAAGGTCTAAAGAAGCCTTTAGCCCCTACTCAAATGAAAGGAAGGCCTTTAATAAAAGACACACACTGTGTGTGAAGCCAATATTGAAATGGCCTAATTTTAACCAACCCTTTGTCCTACAAATAGACATATCTAACAGGTTTAGGCATAGTGTTCGCCATAAATCATGAAGGGATGGACAACCCTGTAATTTATCTCTCAAAGAAGCTCCTCCCAAGAGAACAAAAATACAGCACCATTGAAAAAGAAGCTTGTGCACTAAAATGGGCAATCAATACCCTACGTGTATATTTATGGGGTTGGGAAGTCATTGTAATACCGATCAACCACTTACTTGGCTGCAACAAATGAAAGATACCAATTCACAGCTAACCCAAATGGTGCCTCACATTACAACCTTGTCAGTTCAGTATCGTATATCAAGATATGGACAGCAAAATGTCATTGCTCATTTGCTACCATGGCATAGAAAAGACACAGAAATAAATGGTATTAGCCTCATGAAAAACACAGGGTTGATTTTTATTTTTTAAATTAAAACAGATGAGGTATGTGGTAGGGTGCTTAAACAATTTCTGTGCTGCTTCTGTCTCTTCTCTTCAAGCTTCCTCCCCAGTGTCAGCACGACAGATGCCTATAAAAGCTATGCTGTGAAACAGCTGAGAATGTTGGGAAGAGATGTTTGTTGGAAGTAAAGAGGCCAGAAAGAGATGTTTTCTCTAGCAGTATTTGTAAGGAGTAGGAATAGCAGAAGAGTGAGTAGTATTGAGTAATAGTATGTGTCTTGTCTAGGGAGCTGTGCTGCTGCTGAGTTGTTTGTTTCTTGAGCCCGCCAAGCTAGGTATACTTTAAAAGAAACTGATAGGCAGAATTGAAACTTGGAATCAAATTTGGAGGTTAGACACTAATGAAATTTGCAGAGTATGCTATTTTATTATCTGAAAATAAAAACGATTCAGAAGAGCTCATTGTGAAAGTAAAAATTTGGGCTAATATTAAATAACAAGACAACAATTGTCAACCAGCATACTTAGTGAACCCACAATGAAGAAAACAGACACTTATGGGGGTTTTTTGTGTTCAGCAACAAAAATGGGTATAAAGCATTAAAAATGAGATTAGTCCTAGGGAAGAACACAATTTACACATTTAAACAAGGTAATGAAGGCCAAGGACATTGCCATGACAACAAAAATCAGAGTAATTAAAGCAATGGCTTTTCCAGTAGCCATACAGTATATGGCTGTTGAGTAATAAGATACACGTCTTTAAATTATGGCTTTTAGAGACTGTTAAGTCAGTTGCTAACAGAGCAATGGATTGGGAGAAACATATTTTGGTCATGTGATATCAGCAGGTAATAATTAGAAAAAGATATTTTCCAAATACCCTTTGAGGGAAGCATAAAAAGGGAAGGGAAATAGGTAAAATTTGAGTGGATCAAAGACATTATTGGAATGTCATTGAAAAAGATGTGGATCATCACATGGGACAGGCTGATACGGTTGGCAATCACCAAGTTCTGACTCAAAAGTTTGTAACTCATAAACAAGCCGTGTTCTTTCATTACTCCACTATTTGAACTTGTATTTCTTAAAAGCTTTAGAATAGCTCCCACCTATAATCTGAATTAATGTAGCCCACTTGTTTCAATGAACTAATCAATTCTTCATAGTTCTTCTTTAGTCACCAGTTATTTTGTTTATAAAAATAACTTCCATGGAAACAAATGGTATAAATACTACGTGACACTAACTGTAAAACATCAATATTTTCAACAGGTCTGCTGCATGTTTGAGATCTGAGAATGGAAATCAGAGGTAGAGTGTCGCCGACGCACTAGTGACATTTCAGTCCAAATCTTTTGGTTTTTGGGAAAGCTGACAAGAGCCACGAAGGAAGTTTGGAGAATCCAGCTGATCAAAGGCAATAGAGTGGGCCACAACTCCATCTCCCCACTTTTAAACGAGCCTCTGAGAGTCAGAAAAATATTTTCTCTAAATGTTAGAAAGGACAAAAGCAAAGCACTTGAGATATGTATTTAAGTATGGAAGAATATGTTCCTATGAAGTTTTTTTTAATCCCAACACAATATCAACACTAAGTTATGTTGATAGGTTTACATTATTTTTAATGTCAAATATTAAAAGCAGAGAAACATTCAGAGAATAAAGAAACTTTATTTTATAACAGTATTATGCAAGCAAAATATCACTTAATACAACTTCAAGCTGCTATAAATTTAATATGGCATCTTAACTATACAGTTCATATGGTGAACAATGGAGAAAAATGGATATAGTCAACAGGTTTTCATAGAGACCTCCTCAGTAGCAGGCACCACTGTTAATGGGCCTAAGGCCTAGCCTTGGTTCCTTCTGGTCCTCAAAACCTGTTCCTATTATTAGGCAAGCTACTTAAAGAATAACTGCTCAACAAATGTCAGTTATAACAGGAGTTAATGAGTTTTTATTAGGGCTGGGCAGCACTTAAGATTCAAAGACAAAAAGGCACTTCAAAGAGTCCAAGAAAGAGACCGTCTATGGTGCTAGACTGCAACTCTTTAAGTGAGAGATGTCTATTCCTGGGATCGCACAGACAAACCTATGGAAAAATCCTGCTTTGTTTAAGGAGTTGCAGAGAGATACTCTGCATGCTGCTTTCAGTATGTGCTCTGAAACACTTTCTGCATTTGAATCAGAAGTGCTGCCAGCCCTGGTTTTTTTAGGCAAAGCAAGCTTTTTCTGCAGATGCATTTATATAATGGGAGTATCTGACATTTAGCATACTAAGAGAAAAGTGTTAAGTTTTAAGCTGCCTAAATTTGCTGGAAGGACAGAGCAAAGTCCTTCCAACTCTGGAATGTTGCAGACCCCTATAGGTCTTTCTCTGAAGGGACTGGCTGAGGACAGTGAAGTGCAAACAAAAGGCTACTTGAACAGTGGTTGGTCAGTAGAAATAATTTTTTTATAACTAAAACATCGCTTCTATATGATATCAGCACCAGTTCCCTCAAAAAATAGGAGATCATCAGAATAAACAGATTTTTTTTTTAATATAGGAATCTATATAAAATCATACAGGTTTTCAGTTTACTTTCCCTGCCAAGCTATAAGAACATTTTGTATTTTTTAATAAAAAGAATATTTTTCTTGTATTGTTTGATATTTATCTGAAAAAGTAAAATTTTTCCAGTTAAGTCTTTGAGACATTTTTGAAAAGTCTATATCTAAATTAGTCAGGGTTCCTTTTCCCTGCATATTAAAATTGCTTAAGTAAACAGTGCTTTCTAAATATTTTTGCTTACTTTCATGCAAACAAGGAATCAGTTATACAAAAATAGCAGGGAATTGAACACACGCACAAAAATTCTCTATACCTCATTTAAAAAAAAATCCAAGAATGTTAAAAATCGGTTATAAAAACAAAGACATACATTAAAAACTGTAAGGTTGGTAATTCGGTCTAGAGAAGTTTGGTCCTTGTGGTGAGGATTGGTGAATTCAGTGAAAGACTGGCTGGGATATCAACTTGGAATTATTTAAGTTCTTCATAGTCTCAGCATTCTTCATAAATCTAAAGAAACAAGCAATTTAATACAGTTATTGTTATAAATCTTAAACCATATTAAAACATTTTTTTACTAAACTGCCTTTTTTCCTCTTTTGAAAAAAGTTTTCCTTTCCAAGGCCTCATGCTATATTTTTCCAATAAATTTCGGACTCTAATTGGTACAACCACCATTGAACTGGAGATGGACAGAACCTGCTACTTTATTCTATAATTATAAATAGCAGTATTTTACTTAAGAGTGTAGAACCTAAAACCCATCTATGTTAAAAATCCTCTTTAGATAACTCGTACTTTTGGAAATATCTCCTGTTTGTTTTATTTATTTTTAAAATTATTTGCTGCCAATCTGGCCTCAAGTTACTAAAGCAACCACTAGTCAAATGGTAAATTTCCTCTCATCACCAATGTATCACAAAATAGAATATAGGATATAAAAATTAAAATCACTAGGTATAACATAATTTTTAAGGTAGGCATGCCCAGTTCTGCCTGGCTTAAAGTCGGAGACAAAGTCAGGTATTACATGTTACTACCTCTCTTCCACATCTGGGTAACTTTGGAAAAAGCTGTGGTGGGAACAGAGAGGCTTGATTTCTGCCAATCTAGACCACAAATTTCTTTGAAATCTGGGAATCTCTCAAGGTGCTGTCATACTAATCCACAATTCTAAGGACAGAAATATAACGGATATTTTCCTGACATCCAAATGTAGTTGTGACCTCAAGGCAGGATCAAGAACTTTTTACTACTTAATTTATAGTAAAGTCATTAATCAGAATAGGATGCAAGAGGTAATGCTTTGCCTCTGTTATGCAGAAAATTGGTAATAATTTTTTTAGTATTATCTACATTAAAATTCAAGGCTTGCAATTTAGAAAACACAGTTAGCATAAAGCTCCATGTTTCCATCAAGATCACTGGTAACGTTGGAATACAGTATACTGTTCTAGCTTATGAATATTCAATTTGATATGTCAAAATTATTTGAAAATCCGTATTGTTATTAATTCACCTAAAGCATGTACATGCCATTTAAAAAAGGCATGTTTTTGACTCTAATAATGCAAAACTTTCTTACCACACATTGGATTTTTTTTAAAAAAAAAAATGTTGAATACCATCTGGAGGTTAGTTCCAAAAGTTTACCAGCTGTGTGACAAATAGTCATACATAGGAAAACCTGCCTAGTTATTATTAAAAGGGCCTGTGTGGCTTTCACATGAAGGATAATGCTTTCTAAGAGCTGTGTTATTTAAGACGATAGTAAAAACATGATTCTTTCATCAGATTTGATTATTTGTTGATTATTCTAATGATCATTTTAAACTGATTATTTTTACATTTTCTTTGTTGCTGTGAATGTTGGAGTAAACACACAGAGTATTATGATATATATAATGTGTTTAGGATACACATATATACAGTATAGCTTAAGTAGGATTTAAATCTTCTGGGATAAAGAAAACAAAAAATACTATATGCTGGAACAGAAGATTGCATGATATCTTCATGGACAACTATTTCACATACCACCAGGTGGCATCAAATATTTTGACAATATTCTTAATAGGCAGGGTTTTTTTGCCATTTCTCCATGTTTTGATGGTGCGAACTGCCTCCATACCTTTTCCCTTTTTCTCTCCTGTATTCGTTTCCTGAACCATTCTTTTTTTTTTTAAAAAGGAAGAATAAAATCACTGCAAAATCAGAAGATCCATTTACCTACCATAAGGAGTATGCAAGCTGAGATTTTCATATGGCTGGTATCAACAATCAGCACTTCTAAAGCGGTTATGAAGAATTTTTCCTACAACTGTTATATCAATGATTGCTGTATACATTATGGGCTGAAGATTCATACCTTAATGGCCTTCCTCTTCAAGTTCACTCTCCTTATGCACCACTACTCTCGTTACAGACATGTCAGGGTGCTGCTCTTTGGCTTCCTTAATGGCTTGTGCCAATGCCTGCAAGGCCAGAAAAATGGACTAACTATATGGCAAATTAAAGTTAACAGAGTTTAATGTGTAATGGCTAGCAAAGCTCTTAATGCTTATCTTCCTGGAACAATTTAAATTAAATATTAAACTAAGCATATCATTCCCGTAATAAAACAACCAACTGTAGAACAAAAAAAACTTTTAAAGTGTTATATTGAAAGCTATAAATATATTTATAAATTTGCTGAATGATATCAAATGTTTTAAAGTATTAAAAATGGTAGTTTCCAATATGCCTTGTTCTAATGTTTACCCTATTTTCTCTACTTGAGCTGATCTACAATCTCAGACTAATGAAATACAGTTTAGCAAACAAATGGCAATTGGAAGAGTTAAATGTTTTTTTCTTGTTCATCATTTCTACTCTACAATTTTGTCCTTCTCTCTCCAATTTGTGCTAATGTGGTAAACTGCAGAATTTGGAAAATGTGTTCCAGAACACTAGACAGTAATTTGACTCTAAAATTTTACTTGTTGGTGTGGAAAAGGTCAGCAATCTCCACATAAACCCTAACCCTAAGCCAAAATTAATAACTGCTTTCTATATATAGTTACCCTAAACTTCAGCTGAAAAAAATGCAAAAACAAACCCTAAGGAACAGCTCAAAGAAATATATGGACGGATATTTTTTTTTCTCTGTCTGACATTTCTTTAGCAGCAAATTTTTCAGAATGTATGGAAACAAAAAGAATACAACTGTATAAATAATGATTCCTATTTAAAGGTCTATCCCAGAAACAATAGCCGGCATACTACTGAAAAAAGCACCCATGTATTTTACACACACACACAAAATAAACATTTATGGATTAAATTCATACAAATGCATAGGTCCAACGGTAAGATTACTTTAGGATGTCATAATTTTATAGACTCCTAAATAGAGATGATAATTTTAAATTTTATTAAAACAAATATGTCTGACTTTTTCAAATTCCCCAGCCATACTGAGCATGTGTTGGGAAGGATATCCCTCAGATCTAATGCTAAGCAGCTCTGCCATTTCATTTCAAGCTTCAAGGAGAGATTGAACTTGTCACATACATCCAAATCTCAGATTAAATTTATTTGGAGGCCTTGATACATTACCATTAAGAAGTTAAAATTAAATCCTGGTTACATTTATTTATGAAGAGTTTAATAAGGACATGCTATGAGTTTAATGAACATTCATGATTTTTTTGTTTTTCTTTAATCTACAAATCAATATTTTTGTAAATAAAGCATTTTGCAAGTTAAATATTTTAACTATTGTTCATGTTATCATAAATTCCAATTCTTATACCTTATATGTATTCTTAAATCTTCATTTCCTCCATATATAATTCCCTCATTATAAGCATTCATTTTGTCTCACCTGATCATGATCAAGATCTGCATCTCCCGTGATAACAATACGCTTTTCGATTCTGGTTTCTGACACACCACCTTTTACCATCTACAGGTTTCACCAGAAAAGATTTATTTAATGCTATAAAGCTGTGAATTTACTTGACAAATATTGCAATGAAAAAGATATTTAACAGAAATCTATCTGTGCAAAATTAGAAGAGCTACAACACACACTTCAAATGCCGTTGGAGTAAAGCTAATGCATTGATAGCATAGACTAATATTCCTGCTATCTAGAACTGTTTTTGCTACAAGTGCATTTTATTGATAACTGCAGTCATTCCCAACCTCTCTTTAGCACACCCTCCTCTGAATGCATCATATTAGGGAAAAAGATGGCTAGAGAACTGTTAATGTTACAAGAAAGAAAATAATAACTGGAAACACAATTCTTAAAAAATATGTCCAGCTGAAAAAGGGTTTGGAACCATTTTGATATTTTACCAGCCTATAATTTAAAAAACAGAATTAAAAATGTGAATTAAAATAGTTCTTGCCTAGAAAATTTAATTGTGCCAAAATCAGGCCATCTAACGCTTCTCTGTTTTCACTAGCCAAATAAAAACAGGCCTCATAGACGAAGAGATAAAAATAGGTTTTTGCTGCCATCCCATCAACTCGTGGCTATTTGTTTGATTGCTGGCTTCATTTGATTCCTATTTTTATCAAGGAGAGAGGAGTGAAGGGGAATTCTGTTCAAAGATGAGCTTGAAACCCTTTCTGAGATGGAAACCCATAAAAGAGGGACAGATTGGGCTCTTGAGCTATATATACCATTCCCTATGCCAAGTTAGAAAAAGCTTTTTTTCTACCAGTTGCCTAGCTTTTATTAAGTTATTTGGAAATTAACATTTTCTAGAAAGTTCAGAAACAGTAAAATAGTGGTGGGCGTGGGAGGCAAAAAAAATAATCTACTCTACTTTAAGATAATCAGCAAAGTTCCACCGTTGCAGAGCTTTTGGAATACTCTTCTGTAAATTCTTGATTGGCTGCAACTTTTACAGAATTTTTATCAACTAATCTATAGGAGCATGGCGGCTCACATGGCTAGGAGGCTGGATTGGAGGTTAGCAAGCCTGAGTTCAAGACCCGAATGCTGCTGTGGGGCAGATGAGCTCCTGTCCTTCCCTCCAGCTCCTGCCAGGGACAGGAAAGCCTCCAACTGGGCATCCTCCAGGCAATGCTGATGTCATTAGCTAATTCTTTCAACCCCACAAGTGCCATGGTGCTTCTGATATGAGTGTGATACAATCAACTTGCTCTGTTGCTCATTAAATATTATTTCACTTTTTATTTCTGACACAGGTCCATACTTTTATTAAGTTAATATATTATTTTGTATGTTACTTAAATAATTTTATTGTGCAGTATCTATAGAAATATTTGCTAAAATACTAAAAAAGGAAACACCTTAGCAAGAACTATGTTTCTTAGCATACAGTAACATACAAAACTATAAAGAACCTTACAAAGCTAGTATTCATGCATGAGAAGCCAACTACACAACCCATCTCTAACCAAGCCAATTACTATTAAAATAAATATTCTTTAGGGAAGCATAAACGTATCACAGTGAGCAAAAATGCTTATGTAAATGATTACTGGCTTCATGCATTCTCTTATAATAGCATATTAAAGCAACTTTGATGCTTTATTTACATGAACATGCAAATATGGCTTCCAACTCCAGTTACTAAAAGAACAAGGACCATTACAAACTGAGATGCCCCCACAGCAGGAGGAATCAAATAAAAGCAATTAAACTTGTTCATATAAACCAGAATTATAAAGCTCAGAGACTCAGAAAAAAAACTGAGTGACAAAAAACTTCAACACTCTAAATTATTTCTTTTCTCCTACCTTAGTAATATGTGTGGTTGTGGTAGTAGAGACAGATTCTGATGTGATTGTCTGTGCACTCAACAACATACCAGCATCACCACCATCATCAAACTACATAGGCAAGAAAAGCACATACTGATTAAAAATTAAATAAAAACACAAATTTATGATTTTTTAAAAGCAGAATCAATCTGGTAAGAAATCAAATACTGCCTCTCATCAACTAGATTGTATTCAAGCAAAGTGTCTGCTTTTATCCTGATTATGAAAGCAATGCCATTTCTTCTTTGTGACCTGAGTAGTAAACAGTATGATCTTCGGACAGAAAAATATCCAATTCCAATGCTTTTCAATTTGTGAGGCCTAAGATATCAATGTGTAGTTGATTTATTTCATCTTTCATTATGTTGAGCTTTCCCATGTTTGTGCTTCTTCTATTTCATGATTGCTCAATAGTTCTCTTTGCAGAGAATTCAGGTATTATTTCCTGTTAGGCAAAATCAGTGATTAGCTATCCCAAAGACTTGAATCCATCAGTGTCATTGAACAACACAAATACTCCAAAATATTTATTAATTCAATTTATTAATTCAATTTATTTGCTGCCTTTCTCCAGAGACTCAGGGCGGCTACCCCTGAGTCTCCGGAGGGTCAACAGATCCTCCTGGCATACACTCACGGCGGCTACCCCTGAGTCTCCGCAGGGTCAATAGATACTCCTGGCATACACTCTGGACATTTTTTGTGCATGTTTTCCCAGAAACATCCCACCACTACCACTACCATCACAATGAGGCAGCATAGCAGAAACTTGAGGAGGAATGATTCTATAGAAGAGTTCAATTTATCAAGGAACATAACAAACAGGTCTTGTGCTGAGGATATACAAAGAGGGAAGCACTTATTTCGAGTAATGTAAAGATACGCTGGTGACAGGCTAATGCACAGTGTGTGAAAGAAATCAGTAAATGTGATATAACTTATTCTGTCATCTATATAGGATCAAAAGCAATTATTTCTCTCAAACATTTGGGAAGTATATGGAAATAAAGCCATGATTGTTGTGATCACAATTGTTCTGATTTCTATCTACTTAAATTCTTATCTAGATAGGCAGTATGATCGCTTTCATTAAATGTAGCTATTTTAATTTAAACATCTGTACCTGAGGAGATTCATAGGTGATCGTTTTAGTCTCTGTCTGAACAATTGGGACTTCTTTGGTGGATATTTCAGTTCTTTGTGAAGCATCTGAAATCGTCACCATCTCAGTTTTAATAAGTGGAGGCTAGTGTTCAGAAAATACAGAATGCTATATTCAAAAGTCATGAAACAGTGAAGTATACAGTATATAGACTACAATCAAGCTTGACGTGAGAAAATAATGGTTATTGTAAAGATATCTTAAATTTTTAAAAGTCAAAACTTAACACCAGGTGCACAATCCGGACAAACAATAGCATCAATAACCTACCTATAAAGCATTTTCAAACTATATTAGTAGATATTCCATTCTATTTACGAGACCGCCTTCTGCCACCAATAGCCTCCCATTGACCGGTGCGCTCTCATAGAGAGGGCCTCCTTAGGGTGCCGTCGGTCAGACAGTGCCGATTGGCGGCTCCCAGGGGGAGAGCCTTCTCTGTGGGGGCCCCTGCCCTCTGGAACGAGCTTCCTTCAGAGATACGTCAG
>JANHZT010002011.1:222397-234132 GCA_032468215.1 Stegonotus admiraltiensis | reverse complement strand
CTGGGAGTTGAAGTCCACAAGGTGTAAAAGAGCCAAGTTTGCCTACCCCTGTTCTAGTCCATGTCTAATGCTCCTCACGCAAATGGTAGCTTATAAACTACTGCCTATGATATGTTTGGTCAACCCATACATAGAATAAAAATCAGTTAATCTAGGCCTCCAATTAATTTTGAATTGGTCAATCCACCTTTTTGAATTTGGATGAGATACTTGGCTGTAAATAAACTATGGACAAATAGTTTGACATCTACAGTTCTGCAAAAGGAACTAGCAGCAACTTCTATGGAACAGTTCTTCAATATATTTTTTAATCCAATCCAATCTATTATATACTGAAAAAAGTAGCATTTCTATCTTAAAAAACAAGTTCAGCAGGATTTCTCTCTTAAAAAACAGGTTTGGCAATACCTTTGAAAAATGTACTTACTACATGAAAGCTAAAGGACAAACAGGATTACCACTATTCCAACGTATAAGATTCTTTTATAAGTAATATATAAGAAAATCACTATAGTTTCTATCCAGCTCTTACCACCATCAAGACTCCTGGAGATTCGTTTGCTTGAGGTCCGTTCAAAGTATGGGGCAGGTCTATCTATGAGATTGCTAGCCTGGCGTGTTTGTGCTTGGGTACGTCCACTGTAACGGAACTTGGAGCCCAGTGTCAGAAATTTGGCTTTTGGAGGCTGTTCTGGTGATACAAGCCTACAATCACGAAAAAGTGAACAAGGTCATTTCCAGACTGTAAAAGGATAGTCACTAAACACAATACTTCCTTTTTTTCTTTAATAAATTATATCAACTGATTTCTAAGAATTATAGAAGTCTGTACATTTCTGAAAATATTCCCTTCTTTAATATTGTCTTTTGTCCATATGTCATATTTTATTTTTTTTTATGACAAGGATGACATTTTATTATAAAGTTCCTGCCAAAAATTGTAATTCATCTGCTGAGAGCAAGATTTCAAATGCTTTTAAGCCATGGAATGAAAGGAAAGGAAAATAATGTAAGGAAAATACTGGAACCCCAGATTAAGACAAAGCTAGAGTGAAAAAACTGGTAGCATATGAGTGAATTTCTCCCCTTAGGTCTCTTATAGAATCTATCAAGTTTTTGTGGAAATCTAGAATTACATGAGACATAGTTTCAAAAACCTTGTGCTAGAGCAGTATTTTTCAAAATTGGCAATTTTAAGATATGTGGACTTCAGCTCCCAGAATTCCCCAGCCAGCATCCTAGAGGATTATGAAAGACAGACAAAAAATATTTTCCAATGGCAGTCTTCATATTTTAGAGCAGGGGTATCAAATCAAGGCCAAAGGCCTGGGTTCCAGCTCATGGGTAGCTTAGATCTGGCCCATGGGGCTGCCTGGAAACAGCGAAGGACTGGCTCTCAGTGCCTCTTCCAGTGAAAACAGAGCTGGGGAGGGCTGTGTGCGGCCCTCCCGCACTCTGTTTTCGCTGGCAGAGGGTTGCAGACCATCGCAGCCAAAAACGGAACTCGTGAGAGCCACAGGCGGCACTCCCAAGCTCCATTTTTGCCGGCAGAGGGTTGTAGGAGGCCGTCACAGCTGAAAATGGAGCTTGTGAGGGCTGCAGGTGGCACTTCCAACTCCCTTTTTGCTGGCAGAGGGTTGCAGGAGGCCGTTGCAGCTGAAACGGAGCTTGGGAGCCCATTTTCACTGGCAGAGCGCTCTGGCCAATACAGGCGCCCCCGACACGAGTAACATCGCGCTGGTCACCCCCAGCCTGGCCATGCCCATACTGGCCCCCCAAGGTCAAACACAAACCTAATGTGGCCCTCAATGAAATTCAGTTTGACACCCGTTTTAGAGAATGGACTGAGTGTTCATACAGTTTCTTTTCTACCACATTCCCTATTTTTCTATATTCAATTTCTTTTTCCTAGCAAGAATCTTAGGACTTAAGTACAGTACAAGGCTATTTTAGTATTACAGAGAAAGTATGTTTTAGAAGGTCTGTATTTAAATGTATAAAAGGTAATCAAGTGAGAGAAGAAAATAAGAGGCAAACTCTAACCCTAACTATCATGAAGGAAGTTGACACTCTTGGATTAAGCAACTTAAATTAATGACAGTTGGAACTGCTGCATTCTTTTGCATGCCAGCTCCTCAGAAGCACACCATGAATATACATCATTTGTTGGAAGACATTATATGAATTACTATTTATTTCAAAGTCACCTGCATGAAATCTCTGAATTTAAATGAAATGAATGCTAGTAACAAAACAGTATTTTTTATTCCTCTCTCCTCAGAGACTGCTCTTATTTGGTGGTACAGTATTCAAGGAGCACATAAAGATGAAAGTTGTCTTAATCATAATTATTATAGTTTACATGCCGCTTCATATTGGAAGACTGTGAGGCTTATAAAAAACAATAGGATTGTAATTAATCTAATGGCCACCATTTGCAGACAACATGTTTTTACTAGTCTAAAAATGCATTTCTGAAGGATCATTTTGTTATGGCTCCCCATTAATGTAATAAGGATGGTTTCATTCAAATATCTTGGGAGTAAGTTATTCCCAAGAAAGAGGATCATTGCTGAATACATTTGAGTCTGGATTCCCTGAAGATGGCAGTTCCTCCATGGTAGAACTATCAAGGAGTCCACACTCCCACCTTGCACTAAACAACCATATTCAATTCAGAGAAGGCAGCCGCAGGGGTATCCCAGTCCTGAACCATTTCAGATTTAAAGGTGACAACCAGCACCTTAACTGGCAGCAATAACAGTATTATATGGGTAAACCTTAGAACAGACATAATTACACTAGCTGAAACTTCAGGGATGATCTTTAGAGGTAATCCCATGAAAACGCATTGCAATAATCCTCTGCTGTGAAGTAACACAGGCATGAGTGACTGTGAGTAAAGCCTCTTGATTCAAGAAAGGCCACAACTGGCACACATTATAACTCTGAGATTGTGGGAATTCAGGTGGGTAACAAGCTTCAGCTCAACCCTAGCAAGATTGAGTGGCTTCTGGGCCCTTAGGTTCTAGGGGCTTACCATTTTTGAAGCTGGATGTGTTGCACTACCCCAAGCAAACTGTGCACAGTTTAAGGAATTTTCTGGACACATGATTCCAACTTAAAGAACAGTTAGCAATCATGGCCCAGATACCTTTGCACAGCTTCATGTTATATACCACTTGTACCTGTTCCTGAGTTGGGAGGTTCTACTCTCACTTAGGCCCTCATCAGCTCCCAAATGGATTACCTTAAGTGGGGCTGCCCTTGAAAAACATCCAGAAGCTTCAGTGCATATTAAGCCTATGCTCCATGAGCTGCATTGGGTGCCAGTCTGCTTCCAATTTCAATTTAAGGTGCTGGTTATAAAGACCTAAATGGCATGGGGCTCGGTTATTTTTGGGACTGCTTCTCTCCTGTTACATCTACCTATCCCATCATGGCAAGCAGAAAGGGCAGGTTATGGCTCCCATCAATTAAGGAATATCATCTGACAGAACTCTGGAGGAGAGCCTTTTCTGCCACAGTGCCTGTCTTTTGGAATATCCTACCCTGGAGGTTAGATTGGCCCCAACCTTGTTTACCTTTTGAAATGCTCTAAAAACATGGTTGTGTCAATGGGCTGGGATCTGGTTATAGTTTGGAGACTGCTAGCTTTTTATATTGATTGATCCATAACTTGTACTTGCCTGCTTTCTGGGTTTTCGGTTTCAATTTTGGTTTTAATTAGGCTTTTTATTTGATTTTAAAGGTTGGTATGTTTTTACTGCTTTCCTGAATTTTACTGAGTGTGTTCTTTGGTTGTTTTTAACTGTGTGAACTGAGTCACAAATGTGAGATGGGTGGCTATACAAATTGAATAAATAAATCCTGTTTCGTTGTTACTGTTTTACGTGAACCTTGTTATTAGAGCTGGACAGTAATACAAACTCCAATAAATAAATGACAAACTAAATGAATAAATAACATATAGTATCCCATACACAGCCTATTTCATCCAGGGCAATCCAAAGTTGTCAACAGTTTTATAAAATAGTTGGATTAGATGATGATTACTCAAGGAAGACATGTTATTACCATTACCTCTTTCAAGATGGAGGGCATGTACCACTATCTACATCCAGTTCCTATCAGTTCCGTGGCTGCTTTCACCAACCTGGTAGAGCAAGGAACTAATCAACAGATGGCTAAACTAATTATGAAGATGACACTGCCTTATTTTCTTAGCAGTCATGTGCTGAAAACAATCCAGATAATTCCAGAAATAAACTTGTTATCTCAGCTGGATTTGCCCAGCTGGTGTCTAACTCCAAGTTAATATGACTGATTTTAGTCACAGCAATGGCCTAGTAGATAATTTTCAGTTTTATTTTTTTTCTAAAAGAAACTATGAGTTTAATACTGTTAGATCAAGATTTGAACTTCTTTGGATTTTCTGCATAATGGCATCAGTTGTAAGAAGGCAATATAAAATAGTAGGGGACCTAGAACAATTGGCATTGTTAGAAACAAGCTTTTGTCCCTATTCAGAGTAAGAATGAAAAATGCTTGGGTGTTTCTTTATACAAGATGTTGAATGTGAAAATGTCACCCAAAAAAAAAAATCACTACAGAAAAACCAGACCTTTTAAAGACATTAATTTGCAATTTATTAACCAACAAAGAACGCTGTTCAGTAAAAAAAAAGAAAGAAAGAAAGAAAAAACTACATTAGCTGAAGATAACTAATACAATACTTTAAAGAAAAGACTTTGTATTGCTTGTAGGAAAGGTCATTAGAAAATGATTGGGCCATCACAGAAAAAGTCCTTGAAATCTCACAGGTGTCACAGAAAGCAGGCATAAAAATCTTGGAGGGGAAATTAGTGTAGTTCCTGTTTGGTTGGGTGACCATAATCACTACAGTAGATACTAAGCTTTCATTAAGAACACTTCTGTTGCATATACAGCTTGAGATAGGACACACACTATGCATTTATTTTATTACAAAGTTAACCACTTCCAACATTTTGCTAGCATGTGTATGTTTAAAAAAATGCATTCCAGGCTCCAAAACAGACTGTAACACTGATGCAGTTTATTAAGCACTAAACTACTACAAATTCTTAGTTTCTCTTTGATTTTAGAAGACATTTTTCTTAATGCAGGCTTCAAACTAAAGCAAAGTGTAATTTGGTGCTTCAGAATTAAATTTGGTACAATTGAATCAGACACAATTGTTAGTGGCTTTATAGATAAGTGTCTGGCATCTCCACAAGTGAGAGTAGCTCTTCCTAGGACATTCCACTGATATCCTTGATCCCATCAGCAGCCTTATCCATCTTTGCTTGCTAACCATTGCCTCATGGAAAGTCATTTTTACATCATCAAGGACAGTGGCGGGTTGCCCCCGGTTCGGACCCGTTCTATAAAACCGGTAGTAAAACCGGAGGGAGCTCCGGCCACTGACCCCGACATCATCAGAACGCTTCTGCACATGCGCAGAAGCTTCTGTGCATGTGCCCGGCCTCATTGCGAACCGGAAGTAAAGGTGAGTAGAACCCTCCCCTAATCTAGGTCCAAAGAAGTTTATTTAGGGCTACGAAATCTTAAAATCTTCGCAGGTTCTGAAATACAACTCTCAGCAGCCCTGCCAGCTAAATATGTGGTATGATGAAAGTTGTAATTCAGTAGCATCTAAAGTTAGAAAACCAAGTTTTCTGCCCTAATACGTTGTAGCAGTAAGACTGCTGTTATGAACATTTCTTTATGTATTGTTTGGAAAGCAGTTTCTACAGGTAGATTGCACACTAGTATCAGTAAGCTTATTCCTCATGTTAATTATCTTCAGGGGAAAAAAGATTAGAACTGATATACAGATTTCTAAGGATTATAATCCAAAGCACTAGTCAGTTACTAGATTAAATACAGATAGTCCTCACCAATTGCTGTGTTCAGTGACTGAAATTACAATGGTTCTGGAAAAAAATAACTTCAAGAGTAATGCCTTCATTTACAACCTATGCAGCATCCCTCATTCATGTGACCACCATTGCATTCAGTGCTATCCTGTGCCTGACTTGTTTTTTCCTCCTTGCAGAGCAAAGATTGAGAGGATGGGATTACAACAGAGTAAGAAGGCATGCATTGAAAGCAATGTACTGGCATTGGCAGTTGGGAGCATGTCACAATTCCCCATAATGTGCCATCTTATTCTCTTATAATCCCTTACTCCAAGCTCTCTGATCCACAAGAAGAAGGAAAAAACATCCATTTCTGTAGGCAATCTCACCTGTTTCTGACCCGTTCCTCCCTTGCAAAACAGAAAGATTGGAAAGTGGGAAATAAATCAGGCTGTTTGCATAATACGCTGGCATCAGTGCACTACTTCCAATGTGCATTCCCCATCATGTGCCTCTTGACTCTCTTGTAATTCCTTACCCTCCAATGAAAATAAATACAAACATTTATTTACTTCTTGCTAATTATCCCATTGCTGCGATGAGCATCCCAAAACAAACAAAAACTGAAAGTGTGAAACTGATTAGTCTGGTCAGTTTTGTGAAAGTTCTCCCAGCAGCTCTAGAGTGACCTCCAATTTGGACTTGGGGGGGGGGGCACGGACAAATGAAAGCACAGTCCAGTCACATGATTTTCCTCCTAGCGATCACTTCATTTAGTGATGGAGTTATTGATCGCAATTGTGGTCAGTAAATCTTTAGCATTAATATAATCCTAAAGATCTTTTATATTATTAAAAATGTAGATTCAGGCACAAAATGGGCCATTCTGGAAAAAGGTATGCAATCTCAGAAGGACATATTTTCAATCCAGAATTCAAGTTATATGTAAGTATAATGTAACAGCTATAAAAACTACCTGATAATAAACAGAATGAAAAATAAATTATTTAGGATCTGTTAGATCTGTTAAAGCCTCATAAAGAGCATCAACTTCTCCTCCATATCAAGTCATTCCTTGCAGAGCCTTGCTTCTTTCCAATAAAAGATTACCAATGTTTCCAAAGGGAAGAAAATCATTCTAGAATATTTTTCTGACAAATTTCAAGTCTGTCAATGCCATAATTAAAATGGTGATGCCAGAAGATACTAATACATGACAATATGTTTTCTGCATTTTGTGCAGTTCACTCTCCTTTTTCCTATGTTTGAATTTTATTCTGTCTTCTACCTCTAATAAAACTGTCGATTTCGGATTATTCTTGTATAAGGATTGAATCAAAAAGTCTTTAGCACTAATGCTTTCAAGGTCCCAGTATTTTCTGCCACCCTGAGCAGGCTTTTAAATACAACACAATGAGATTCTAATCAACAGAATGCACAAATGCAGATATTGAGTTTTATTTGCACACAGCTGTGAGTTGCAATCACCCAGCACCATTAAATTTTCCTCCCCAGTGAAATCATTTTCAGGAATGAATAAAAACAGAGCCCCATATGCTGGGCAGTTTGATATTGATAGGCATGCTCTTTCAGATCACCTTGGCTTAAACCGCTTAAGGTTTTAGAGGCTAAAACTAGCTCCTTAAATTAGAATGAAAACAACCTAACTCCTGTAGAACAGATGTAGCAAATAAGCTTAACATGATCACTTAGCTCCTATAAACATATGTTTTGCATTTTGTGCTTCGGAGTTCGTGGTCATATATAACGGCAGTCTTCCATAAAGTGTATAATCAAACCCCAGGTTATAGAGTGTATATGTGAATGACTTTAATTATTAATTAAAAGTAAAAGTAAACTGAACAAGCTAGCATTTTTAGGTAAGAAAAACAAATAGTAGGTAAAATTGAATTCCCAGTAGAAGGGAAAAGAAGCCTGAGATAAATCTAGTTCTTGAGTCCAATCATTTGTCTGCTGAAGCTTTCACTGGAAAACAAAAAGTAGACGTGGTTTGCAGGTCAAAAAGCCAATGAACAGTAGCAGCACTTTCTGTCTGCAGGGAAAACTGGAATAATAAGGCAGTGTTGTTTTCCCTCAAAATTCTTTCTATGGCAAATTCCCTCTAACAAAATATTCTATATTACCATAGCTTATTGCAGCCTACATTTTATCAACAGAAGCATAGAGGATCTACTATAATGAAGGCAAACAATATTAAAGCATTTTTAAACTATTTTTTACTATTGATGCCCTAGGTATCTATCAATATGTTACAGATTGCCCAGCATAAACTTTTTGCAAACAACCATGATGGGGCCCACTGTATCATATTACAGATGACTAAAGAAATAATCAACTTATCATTTATTGTATCATAACAATATTTTAGGAGAAAAATCCAGCGTATAGCTTGAGGAAAAAAACCAGGGGCCTTTTGTTTTGTTATTTTTAATAGGTTCGCAAAACAAAGAATTTTACACTGTGAACACCATGTCATGATAGACCAAGGGAATAAATTAGAACCAACTCAAACTGTATATGGGACACACACAACTGAAAGATACTTATAAGGAATGTGTATTTTGTCACAGGCTAAAAGAAAGCTGGTTTATCAAAAGCTCTTTTCATATTTAAAACTTCCCCAAAAACATAAAAGCCATTAAAATCCTGTAACACACTAATTAAAAATGTAAATTTTACCTATAAAAAGTATGATGCTCCACACAAACCTTCCATAATCGTTTTGCAGCCCTATGATTTGACAGCTTAAAGCCAATAGTACTCTCAAACTGTTCCAGCTGAAAAAAAATTAATACAATCAGGTTAATACAATTTTTGAAAACCATTTGTGCTAAATAACTGTTTAGATCTCATTTTCAATATATTTCTTATGATCCATTTTCATTATTGCCCTCAATTACAGATACTAACAGTTACAGAAAATAAAGAACACCCCTCCCTGGTGTTTATAAATAAGTTTTAGATGTCTTTACTGGTTGGTTCCTGGGATCCTACTGACAACTTTTCATACATTGCTTTCCTTCAATAAGCATTATAAATATTGTAAAAATAATATGTTTATTTTTATTGAGTTTCATATGCAAACTAAATTTTATTTTTTAAAAATAAAGATTATAGC
Organism: Stegonotus admiraltiensis; assembly: GCA_032468215.1. Taxonomy (NCBI): domain Eukaryota; kingdom Metazoa; phylum Chordata; class Lepidosauria; order Squamata; family Colubridae; genus Stegonotus; species Stegonotus admiraltiensis. Next base: position 225,111 of record JANHZT010002011.1, on the reverse strand, counting down.
TCCAATCGTACATACTATCTATAAGACTAAATCAGTGGGAATTAATTTTTGTTAGCATTTGATTTCATTTACTCTTAAACTTAATGTAATCATTTTCAGTCACTTGGTGCTGTTAAGATGTTAAGGTGTTACGGTTAAGGTGCTGGCCTAGAAACCAGGAGAGTTCTAGGCCTGGTAACTTTGGGCCAGTCACGCTCTCTTAGTCCAATCCACTTCAAACAGTAGTTGTTGTGGGGAAAAGAGACAGGAGTATTGGATATGTTCACTGCCTTGAGTTAAATATAAAAATCATTATCATCACCATCACTGTCACCATAATCTCTTAGAATGCAATTTAATTAACAACTCTAAGCCAGAGGTTCAAATGCCTCACTCAGAGGCTACAATTCAAAAAAAATGTAAACAGGTCCTCGAGTTATGAATGTAATGTAGCCTTCCCATTCCATTTGCAACCCGAGGATTTGTGGGAGTGAATCTCGTACCCTGAACAAGATCATGCCTTCCTTTTGCCCACACATTCGCTAATTGAATATGAGGCTCATTAAGTGCATATGAGGTATTTCAGGGTGGGGAAGGCCATAGGGGGCCTACTGATGGAATAGGCCACCTGCCTAAGACCACCCAAGGCCTCCCTGACCCACTGAAATAGCTCATGCTCCCCACAATTGCTTCCCCTCCCCAACCTGCCATGCCGGTCACTTACCTTATGAAAATCTAACAACTAGTCTCCTTGTAGCTTGCCGGCCAACATGGCGCTTCTGAGGGCCAGATCTGCCCCCTGGAGGCTCCATTTCAGCCTGCAATGGGCCGGGGGAAGCCTGTGGAGGGCTGAATGGAGCGTCGGAGGGCTGGATCTGCCCCTCAGAAGCTCCCTTTCGGCTAGCAACTTGCAGGATAAATGCTGCACAGCCTCTGCAGTTGTTCGAAAGAGTGAACAACTGCCATGGTGCTGAAAGATTCGTAGTTTTGGGCCTTGTTCGCAAATGCTAGGGGGCGCTTATCGCATAAGTTTGAACATTCACTAAGGGAACGCTCGTAACCTGGGGATTACCTGTACAGATGAATAAACGCTTTCTTGGAAGTCTTTTCCATAACATTTATGGAAAAGCTCTTTCTAAACAAGACAAAATTGCTGCAAAGTAGGAACTGGTCTGATATAATTAAGAATGAAAATGATAGTGTCTTTATTTCCTAAATTTCCTTTATTTAAAAAAAAACACTTTACCAGGCAGACATATATCACACTATAAACTACTGAACTACCTGACATGTGTTCATACAATTTCTGATATGTAAATCATGATATCCATGTACTTACTTCAGTTGGCCTGATTTTAATATAGAAATTACTGCGTTTATAAGAAATCTTCAAAATTTTGGGCCATGCAAAACGATTTATCCGAAGTCTGTCTTTGTAAATGAGTAGCCCATTGGCACAAACCCCCAACATGATGTCCACACCTTCAGAATCCTATCAAATTAAGAATGAAAGCAATTTCAATCTGATTACAGTAGGAATACACACAGGCAGGCAGACAATGAAGCAGCAGGAGTAGAGAAGATTATCTTAAAAGACATGGAAATTTAGCTGAGCAACAATACTGAATCTAAGAAAATACTTTAGAAGTAGACAGATAGGCAGTTGATAATGAAGGAAATATTGTAAAATTATGTCATTGCCTTGTTATACAAAGTTGGATATACTAATTGAATATCAAAACAGTATACAGAAGATAGAAATCCATCATATGAATGGAAACAAAACACTTTAATAAGCTTTAATGATCAGTAATCCGCAATATATTGTTTAATTCATCCAATTTTGTAGTATGCAATATTGTACTTAATATTTCAAGTCATTAACTATCCAAATATTTGGCTAGAAGTCTTCTTATTAGTAGAGGAGACCTATCCTGCTTTAAAATGAAAGCAGGGGAGAACCCAAGTTTTTTACAATAAATATTTTGCAATAAAGTATTTTATAGATGCAATTTTGAGGGGAAAAGCAAACATATACACACTCCTATATGCTAAAAGTTGTGTACAATACTTTCTCTGTGGAATTTTCATTCATACCACCTACTTTTCCACATCATTTTGGAACATTCACTACTTCCCCATTTCCTCCATTGTACTAATTGCAGCAATATGCTTATAACAATAAGGAAAAGTTTCTAGTTGTGAAATTGCCAGCACGATAGTCTTTTGAATGGTCCTTTAAATGTACTAGGTGAATAGCAACTTGGCAGTTTCACAAATATCCCTTTAGGGCAGGGGCGAAATCTACCTACCTTCCCTACCGGTTCGGAAATATGCACATCACATGCAATTATGGACCCTCTGCGCATGCGCCGAGGGTAAAAAACAGGTTACTTCCTGGTTAAAACCAGGAAGTAATGACATCCGGGTGGGTGGGCGGAGACTAGCGCTGCCACAGCTACTGGTTCTCCGAACCACCTGCCGTCACCACTACTGGTTTACCCGAACCGGTGTGAACCAGTAGCATTTCACCCCTGCTTTAGAGCAAGTGCCCAGATTTTTTTACTTACCTTTTTTTCAAATAGCAATGGGCTAATAAAAGTTCTGGATACTTAGACTGGCAATTTGTTTTCTTTGCTGGGTAAGGAGAGGATAAACCAAGCCGTGGTAGTACAGTGGACTAAAACACTGTTATTAACATCTGCTGCTTGCAATTACTGCAAGTTCAAATCTCA
>JANHZT010002011.1:195895-210787 GCA_032468215.1 Stegonotus admiraltiensis | reverse complement strand
TAAATAAATAAATAAATAAATAAATAAGGAAGGAAGGAAGGAAGGAAGGAAGGAAGGAAGGAAGGAAGGAAGGAAGGGTCAGAATTAATAAGAGAGGCTACTTAGAAGCAAACTCATTAAAGCTTCCTGTACCCAGTCGTTCATTATAAAAGCAACAGAACTGGTTGCCAAATTGTTGAGATATTCCCTAAGTGTCTTTGGAAATCTCTCTAGATCCACTTGAGACTGTCTATTGTATTAGATTTGTTTGCCCATTGGAGGGCATAGTTAACAGTCAATTTTATTTGAACCAGGAAATCACCTGACTACAGCTAAAGGGTCAAGGTAATTAATACCATTTTTATCCAGATTGTTAATTATCTGATCTTAGATGAACACAAGATCTAGTATATGACCATTTACATATATTGGAGAATTATATTTGCATAAGATCTAGTATACAACCATTTACATATATCAAGGTGAAAATTACAAGTGGTCACTATTGCATTTACAAATTCCTGAGCCTTCCTGAAAGCCTAGAATGAGGTCACCCAACAAGTAATAGGAGAGAACACTGGCCCTAAGACCTTGATCTATAAACTCAGCAAGAGATAATAAAGTTCTTATATCATTTCTGCAGTCAAAAACTGATGAGAAATGGAATCACATCTTGTGATATATATAGCAATGGCAGGGGCAGACTCCTAAACAGAGCATAGTATAAGCATAAGACTCCTCTGTATGATATAAACTACAGGGCTAGAACTGTACAGATCCGATCCTTGCCTCCTTGTCTATTGTACAAATCACCACTTAACCAAACTGAACTCCAATACTTCAGGAAAACATGAAGGATATTTCTTATGTCTCATCTTCTGTTAAATGAAATTATATATTTCTGTGTAATGAACAACTGGTTCTTTTCTACAGCCAAAGCTAAAACATGTTCATCTACCAGACCTTATATGCAAGTACACCCCCATAAGACAAGATTATCAGTGAGTGTTGCATTCTAATTAATTGTTCAAACAATGATGTTATTTATTGCAAATGTACTTTTAAACGAAAAGTGAAAATAGAAGTTCAAATGCTTTCAGTCAACATTCTCTCCTTCAGCTGATCATATCCATACAGCATCTAGTCCAGGGATCCCCAACCCCTGGGCCATGGATCAGTACTGGTCTGTGGCTTGTTAGGAACCAGGCTGCACAATGGAACTGAGCGGCAGGCAAGTGAGCGAAACTTGATCTGTATTTACAGCCACATCACCACCTTAGCTCCACCTCAGATTATCAGGTATTAGACTCTCATAGAAGCACAAACCCTGCTGTAAACTGCACATGGAAGTGTTTTAGGTTGTGTGCTCCTCCCCCACCCCCCCTTGATGGAAAAATTGCTCAGTTATGACAGCAAGAGATAGCATTATAGTTACCCCCTTTTCTGCTCAGAAATCTGGGCTCCGGACTATAAAAGACTTAAAGTTCAGTAATAAATTTCCATATATTACAAATGTTCTGTGTCTTTTAGATGTCATTCTTACACATTTAATACATACCTTCTGATCTGTATGGTCTTGGAATAACAAGCCAAAATAGTCCCTTTCCAGTAGGTTAAGATGCTCACACACTTTGTCAAACAACACCTGCCCTTTTGCTTTTTTCTAGGAAAAAATAGGATAAATCAATGAAACATTTATATAATACAATGCTAAATATATTTCATTTTAAAACACATCAATACCAAAGAAAACTACTATGTATTTGTTATCAATGGTTTCAATTTGCTGTTTCAGAAAATAAATAAAAAGTGAATAGATGCTTCATACCCAGCACATAGGAAAGCACTAATTAAAACCAATGAAGGGGAGATAGTTATTTGGATAACTGAAATTTAAGTATGACAAATGAAAAATCAGCAGTAATTCTTAAAATCCTGAAATACTGGTGTATATTTAGGAATCATCAATGTCTCTTAAAACCTTTTTTTAAAAAAGGCATCAAATATTTGTTTGTCATCTGAGTACTTGCAAATTATCAAATACAGATAGTCCTCAACTTCACTTACCAACTGTTTGAAGTTACAACGGGACAACAAAAAGTACTTACAATCCAGATTTCTGAGTACTGCACACCTCCATGGTCATGAGACAGCATTTCAGGGACTTTTGCTACATACTCAGCCTTGAATTATCTGATATCTTGGTAAGTAGCACAAGTCTCATTATTTTTGCTCTTTGCTTTACACATTAGATTTATGAAAGTCTAATGATTTTGATTTAAATATTTAAAACAACTGTTAGTCATCAATGTACTGTTGTCTAATGTTAGATTTGTAATGAAGAAATATAACACTTAAGTGATTTATAGAATTTTATTTCAGTTCATTAGTTTTTTCTTTTTGCATTAAATATAACCTTCAGATGCACTTACAACCATGACCACACAGCCTCAATAAAAGTCGAATCGATTAGAAGATAATAAAAGTTAATAGAATGATTCAGAGTGGCTAAGCGAAACATGAAAGAACCAACATTTTTCAAGTCACTTTAACAAAGATACTCCCCCAACTACTTAAAAATAAAAAGAATAAATAAAACGTTAACATTTTAAAGAATATAGGATATAAGATACTGATAAAAGAAATTATCAGAAATAACTGCTTTGATTGATATGATTTTTGATATTTTCATATGACACAGAATGTCAGAGAAAACTGTATTACTGTTTTAAATAATTTGGGGCAGCAAAAGTACACAACAAGCAGATAGATAACATGTCAAAAGGTTTGTTGTAAGGGTTGTTCTTTTTTCTGCATCAAATATTGTATATAATTTTATTAATAGTAAATTAATAATTAGTACTATTAAATAGTAATATTTATTTATTAATTATTAATATTAATGAAATGAAGCACGATATATAATAACACTGGGTATAAACATCCAAAGGAGAAAATTTGGGGCATTCAAAGTACTGTAGTTTGATTTGAATTAATAAATGAGAACAGACAACTTGCCTTTCTGGCTTTTCAAGATTTGTTGAAACATTGAACTAGTGTCTGCTATTGGCAGAATTCAAGAGGTGCAGTATGGTGCCTTTCATTTTCAAGCAAGTCCTACATCCCTATTTGGCTATTTATGGCATTTAAAAAGCAACTATAATGTGACATTTCTGAGACCTGGCAACTGAAAGGCATTTTTGCAATTGCTTATCATGCAGATTTTAGTAGACGCCACTGCAATTCCAGAGAAGTCCCTTCGAGTGCCTATGTGTAGGCTCTTGCAACACTAAAGTTATTGTGCCTGACTGTCAGAGAGAGAAAGCTCTAAACTGAACGAATTATCTATGCTGTTGAGCTATGTGCTACACAGTAGTTGTGAGAAACACTGTACAAATACAAAGGACAAGGGAGAAAAGGTATGCAATAAAAGCTCAATAAAAGCATTGTTTGTTGTCCAAAAGAAATCAAAGCACATTCATACCGAACTGAACTGCTCAATTTACATTCAGCATTTGCAATTTTAACTGGATCATTCAGTTTTATATCTCATCAGCTGAAACACAAGGAATAATGCAAATAAACCCCCTGCAACGCAAAACTATTTCTAATAATATACTCAGGTACAATTGGTGGTGGTGAAGGTGTAGTTTTTTAACTTGTATTTACTGCTCAAGAGATTTTACCTGTCACCTTAAGCAGGACTTTAAATAAATCCAAGAAATTAAATAACCTAGTCCAAATTGGTTATATATGTAGAAAGTTCCAGTTTAGACTTGTATTGAAAAAAAGTAATCTATGTGCCAAACATATTAAATTGAAATAAGTTTTCTTTCTTACATTAAAAAAACTTGAAAAAGGATTAGAAAGGAGTGAAATATTTTTGGCTATAAAGTTAGCTATCACACAATCACATAAGTCATGTACTGTGATTATTATTATTATTGTTGTTGTTGTTGTTGTTGTTATTATGCTTCCTACTGAATTTACAGCTGCTAAATCTTCAGAGTCCAGCAGATAATCATAGCGTACATAACTAGTTAAATCTTGTATTCTTATTTTGTGCTTCTGGTGCTACATTTTTGCCTTCCAAATACTATTTAAGATTCTAGTAAGTAAAACCCTAGATATTTTCCATTTCACTATAAATATAATTTTGCCAAATGACTCTCAGCAATTATAAAATCCAATTTGCCACCCAATTTTACTTAATATGATTACTCAAGCTTAGGTTTCAAAAACATCATTTTACTTGGCAGGTTACCATTCAAAAACTCTTCTATATAAGCAAAAATTCTATAATGTACATGCATTATATGACCATTATAATCTTGGTAATTTTTAGTTAACAGTATTTTGTTGAAGGTACAAATAAAAAAAACGTTACTTTTGTTGAAGATTTTGTTAGAACAATCCAAAGGAAATGTACTCATCCTGAGAAAATATTGATCTTAAATCTATCATCTAAAAACTGATTTATAGCAAAATATTTAAATAAATAAATTCTCTTTAATTGGACCAATGAGCCATCGTGGACTAGTATCATGGACTAGCAAAATGACAATGTTTAGTAGAAAAGTGGCATAAACTGAATTCTAACTGCTGGAAGTTTCTCTAACTGCTGGAAGCTTCTCAGTCATATTTTGTATTAAAAGATCAATGTGAAAAACTCTGTCAGAATGGATGTTTTATATATAGCTTTAGTCTATCTCAAGTTTAAAATAAAAATAAAACAAGTATGTTATTTCATTTTACGTTATTATAGCTATGTTTCTAAATTTAACACTATATATTCATTCATCGCTGCCAAATCTTTTTACAGAAAGCTCAGTTTGAGACAAGAAAAATACTTGGAATGATTTAAATAGAGTTTATAAGTTTTAAACTATGAATAAAAAAATATTTTAGCATTTTGCTGGAACACAATAATATTGACTGAACAACCTTCATGTTTAAAAACATACCTGATATAGATTATGGCCAGGAAATCACTGGCAAATTGTAAGACATATGGTACTTGAGCATTTAATTTTTTATAAGATAGCAAGTGCAGTCTTGCACTTCAATCAAGCAAACTACAAAATCCTTGAAACAGTTATGTCATGCCCAATACACTTCAGTTGTTCAGACGTGCATAAAATATAGCCATGCAGTCATATTTAAATGTCCTTGTCATAACATTTTAATTAGAACAGAATGCCCTGTGTAGAACACTCTAATGAAAATTGTATTTGCTTTGGAAAGAGTTTTTACAATACGTTGGTTGCCTAGATCTCATTATGGCATTTTTTTAGACTTGATAGTTATATGATTGGGTGCCTAAAATGAACTATAATAAAGCTTGTACATAATCTCAAAAATATATTTAGATATTTTAATTTAATGAATAAAAGGTGCAGTTACTGTATTTAGTATTTTCTACTTATTAACAAATGCCATACCCTGTGTTCTACTAAACTGCAAATAACCAAGAATATAGAGCAATGAAAATATTAAATGTTAACCTCTTTCATAAGACTGAAAGTAATTCATCTATAAGAAGGAAGCAGGGGCGGAGAGAAAGCCGGAAATAGTCTGAAACTTATTTGTGAAGGTGCAGCATTCTTGTATTTATGTATTGATATAATAAATATATAGATATAGATATGTCATATATCTGACTTGGCTGCAACTCTTCTTTTTAACATTCAAATATTTCATAGCAGTCAGAGACAAAATAAGTTCCTTAATTTGGATAAATATACCTACAACATATCCATAAAGGGAAAGTGATAGAGATAAACACAATAGGTTACATAGACTTCCCAGACAAGTCATAAATGTCAAGTGTCAATGTTAACATTTTACAAGAACGTTATTCTAGTGTTGAAATGTGGCCTAATTTCAATCATTTGAGCTGCATCTGCTGCCTTATTAATTGAAACTAGGGAACCTATGATCCGTGAGGTCATCCTTTCAGAGATATATCCTTACCTAAACACAGAAACAGAAAGGGAAAGGGTTTGCTATGGGTTTGGTTTTAAAATTTAAAAAGAAAACACCTTATTAAAGAAGAGAGATGCGTAGCAAGAAAAATATAGATTTTTTTTCATTTTTATAAAGAACATTTTGATCGCAACATCTGTGGTTGATCTGCCATTTTTAAAAGAATATTGTAACATTTTCACTTCTTTTTCCTTGTTTAAAGTGACATATAGCTAACCATGTTAGAATATTGGTTTCTTCAAATAAATCAGCACATTTTCCATAGTTTGTCCTTATGCTTTATGTATAGTGAGAGCAAAGCATGACTGTATTGATAAATACAATTCTTGGAATCATGACAATGTTATTAGTTGATAACATTTTGTGAGATGGGCAGCATATTTATTATTTATTTAAAAATATGACACTGAGATGACAATTGAACACCTTCAATAGCTGTGCATTATCAGGTACCACCCATTGAGAAGTTATAGTTCAGCTCTATCCTGGTTCAGATCCTTCATATTCTCCCATTTCTGAAGACCATCTCCTGCAGAGAGGATACAAATTTTATGCTCATTGAATGGCTTTGGATATCTCCTACTGCATGTACCATTTTCCTAAACAGAGTTTCTACTGCAGTATGTCCTTCAATACCAATTTATGCAGTTCTGGATCTTCATTTGAGTCTGGTATTTTGGCTTGCACAAATGTTATCATAATCTTGAGGTCTTGGCTTGGATGCTTCATCAGGCCAGAGCAGAGTACAAATGAGACAGATCTTGTTTTTGGTATTCCAAATTTAGCATGTCCTAAGGATCCATAAAGTAAATTTAAATAAATGTAATTTGCTGGTTGGGATCTGGCATTAAATGCCTGATTGAATTATGGATTTGCCCTTGAAAAGACCCAGAAGGATTCCATTCATTCCACATTGTAAGGATTTTTTTTGGCACCAAACAATGTCATTTGGAAAAGGCAGTTGTACTGTCTGATGTTCTTCCAGACTTTGTTTCCAATAGTTTCATCATTGCTATACAAACTGAGGAGTTCATTAGGTAGAGGTTAAAAATTGCCCCATCCTGACCTTTTCCTTCATATAGCAAAAATGGGTAGTTTCTCCAGTAAACAAGAACAGATGACAACAAGAGCATACTCTGGCCATGGCAGCAATATCAGTGGAAATAATACAATGTGCAAGTTGTGCATTTTGCCTTGTTTTTTTTCTGAGATTTTTGTTGTTGGTAGTTGTCCTGAATGGAGAGATCCAATAATGGCCTCTTGAGAAGGGAATATACTATCAACTATTCCAAGGCTGGAAGAATTATACCCTACCTCAAAAACGATAATAACACTGCATGAAATTATACATTGGTCATCTCCCAAGCCACCCTGATAACTCAGGAGAGCCCAGAATTTAACAATCATGTGGTTGAACTAGCAGATTAAAGAACCTTATCCATGTGCTCAGTGTTACAAAACTGAATTCAGTCCAGATGACTTTACAAATTTGTGCTATGGGCAACTCAACTTTTGGCTTGGACTGCCAAGTCAAATTCCAACTCCAAGTGACTGCCAAAAAGCATTAATACTCCTCACTGTGGTCCTATAGATGATTCTGTGGCAGAAAAAAAATGCTGATGTAACATGTACAACAATTTTAGTATTAGAAGTTGAAGAGTTCTACCTGGGCATGTGAATGTTCCCAACACAAAGAATAAGGCTTGACTGATGATTAGTGAAGCAGGTTTTATAAGTATAGCAGAAAAAGATTTCTTTACAATTTAGGGACAGGAAAGTCATACTAGTAGGTGAATTTTTTAAAAAAGCAAATGTTCTGTATCTATGTACCAGGGAAGGAAAGGCAGAAGGAACTAAATACAGATTAGCAATCTTTTAGACAAAAAAATTTCTAAAATGATGGAAACAGATCTAAAGTAATCCTTCTATCCAGACCCAACTGCCTCATTGTGATCAGTAGATCATGAAGTGTTAAAGAGCCAGTGCCATTGAATTTGGACCTCCCACAAATACATACTGGCACTACTGATTCATGAGTCAATTCAATATCCAATTCTTTCCCAAAGCCCTCCAGAACAGCCAAAGGAAGAAAGAGGTAAAATTTTCATAAAGGGTGTCATAATAGGAAGCCCACCCTTGGGGTCCCTGATGACATTACCGGGATGTGGGGGAGGCACACAACGCATGGCAAATAATCCCTTCTTGATACTAATAGATGAGCAAATTTCCCTCCTCCTTGGCACACAGCTTTCCTTTGAGAATCTAAACTAATCCTACTCTTGGCTCTTATCAACAAAATTAGTACAAATTTTTTTTTAGTTAGTAAAACAATGTGGTGGAAAACAGATATGTCACAAAATGTACAATTGGAAGCACTTAAAGTTTCTAAGGGTGGATCTGATTTAAATCAAGTCAATTTAAATCATGATTTAAATCACTAGTAAAATGGTTTGATTTCAAACAACTTGATTTAAATTATAATTTTTAAAGAGCAACTGTCATCTCTGTCCCACAGCGGCTCCTCCTTTGACCCGCTGTTGACTCACTGACAGTCCCAATATTTCAGAATATACAGCCTCAGGCTACATAACTGAGTTCCATTTCATGCTGAATAAAGTAAATTATTAATGTATCTTAAATAGAAAACTATATTTAGATAGATTTTACTCCAAAAGAGTTTTATTAAAATACATTTGATTTAAATAAAAAAAATCTGATTTAAATTTTAAAAATCCAATTTCAATCAAAAAAATCCAATTTTTAATTCTTAAAAAAAAACCTGATTTTTATCCACCTTGTTTCTAAATAAATATATTGATGCATCATGTGTTTCAATCAATGATTAAAACGAATAATACAAAAAGTAACTTTGCCCACTTTGTTCAACTGTACATAGAATGCCAGATAAATTCCACAGTGTAGTATTCCTGTAGATTACTAGATCCTCAGTTATTTTCTGATCAAGGAAAGGCTGCCTTGATATCAGTTATATCCAGTGAGCAAGCATTGTCTTCCTGACTGAAGATGGCCCAAACTACACCTATTGCAAGTTGAAACAACCCACAGTAAATGGTTTGCAATGCTTAGAATCTTATAGAACTGATACTAATCTCTATGAATAATTTTAAAAATTCTATCCTCTTCTATAACAATTGTTCACATACCCAGTGCCATCAGGAATTGTGATCCTTGCATAAGTTTCTGCAATTCTAACATGCAAGGAAAAGCAAAATATATTTAATAAGCGCTGTGAAACAGTCATTGGTAAAGCTTTCTTGTGAATTTCAGATGGCTGGTAAAAATATTCCTCTATAGGAAATAGAAAACTATTACTGCTGACATGAGATTCATTATAAACCTTTATTCTGATTTTAACAAATTAATAAATTCAGGTACATACATATGTCCCAAAAACCTGTTTTATAAATTACATATGAGCATCTTCTACAAAAATGCATGTCAAACTCAAATGAAAGAAATGATTATTAATCAGTTGTACAATATAATAAGCATTTGAATTTCAAAGATAATTGCTAATCTTCTAAAAAAGTATATAGTTTAACATTCAAAACAGGTTCAGTGCCAAAGAAATTGAAGGTAGCTGGTATAATACCAGGTTTCAAAGAGACCTAGCAAGATCTGGAAAGGAAATTATAGTCCTGCCACTTTAACATCTGCTTTATGCCACTTGACAGAAGTGGTAATCAAAGAAAAAAATAAATAGGTTCATAGAAGAATAAGCTTAGTTGAAGAAAAATCAGCATAAACAAATCCTAATTCACCAACCTTTCAGAGTTTTCTAAGAAAACAATAGGACCTGGATGGAGGTGACCCTGCTGTTACGGTATACTTGGATTTTCAAATGTCTTTAACAAAGTTCTTCATCAATGTTTCTGAAACTTAGTGGTCATAGGATAACAAAAAATCTTTTTATGGATTGCTAATTGGATAAAAATACAAAAGAGCAACTAAATGGGTAACTTTTTAATAGAAGGACATAAGAAGATTCTTGGAGCCAGTGATTTTTAAGATGTTGGCTTATGAATAAAAGACAAATGGGGTATTTATCATGGGTTAAATGCTACTGACTTCTGGATAATATTAAGCAGTCTGGCATCATAAGAACCAAGTGACTATGAAGAAAGTCCTAAAGATTCTTTTCTTGATTTGGTAAATGTTTACCAAATGACAAGTACAGTTTAAGTAAACAAAGTGATGCACATTAGGGCAAAAACCCTAAATTCATACATGAGGACTGAACTGTTTGTAAGTAATCGGAAGAAATGCTTTTGGAGTTATAGTGGATGGCTAAATTAATATTGTTGACAACTATTGCAAAAAAAAAAATTCCATGCTATGGATCATTAGAAAAAAAAACACAGAAAATTAAAATTCTAACACTGAAATGATTTTATATAAATTTACTTTGCATTGGAATGCTGTATATTATTAACATATAACACATTACATGTTTTAGTCCTCATTTCTATAAAAGTATTGCACTTACTTCCTTAGAGAAAAAAATAAATAAAGCTCACCAGCTTACCTCAAGGTCACAACTGTATTCTGTGCCATCCAAAAGCACAACTTTAGCCTGTACTATCCTGATCTTCTTAGGGGTTTTTTGAAGCACTCTTTCTATTTTGATTTCACTTGTTTGCACCTCTTTTGTCTCTCTTTTCCGATCTTCTGTGTTTTCAGTAGCTTCAGAAACAATTTCTTTGTCTTCTTTATCAGACTGTGCAAGGAAATGTATATTACCATACAATAATATTATAGTTACAGAATTTAAATTTAATCAAATACACACACACGCACACTTCAAATTACAATAGCAGATAATCATTAAGATATACATATATCTGTTTTCTCTATCATTTTGCCCAGGGAAAATACGAATTGTCTACAGAAAAAACTTGCAGGAGACATCAAGCATGCTTCACTAACGATAAAACAATTTTTTTTCATACTTCAGGCAAGAAAAAAAAAATAAGACAGAATCAGGACAGATATTCTGAGATTCTATTGCATGAAAGTAGAGAAGAGTGGCCACAAAGAACCTAAAGATGTGACAGAATGGTGCCTCGACTTCTTTTTAGAGTTCAGTTAGGTCTAGATATTCTGAAATGTAAATGTGTCTCACTAGTGCACATACAGTCCAGACTGAGAGCTCTGAAACAGCTTCCATTGAAAATGGGGCTGCTGTGGCTTGAGACAAGCATGTGACTTTCCATGTTCATATACTGGCTAAAATCAATTTTTTATCCATCAGCCTCGCTCTTTCTTTAACAATAATTTACAATCAACTTAGAAAAAAAATCTCTTAACAAAGAAACCATATGACAGTATGTTTTGATCTATGCTGCATGAGATCTATGGAGTCCTTAAATAACCCAGACATGGAACTGCAATTCAACCTAGCAACTGTCCCTTTAGACTACCAATCTTAGAGAACAAACCTCTAGGACACTTAGTTAGCCTGTTATGTTGAGACCTTGGCTTACCCAACTATAAGAAAAAGAATTATTTCTTTTGTTGGAGGGCAAACAGAAGCAAAGGTATTACAAGTGGAAACACACACTTAAGTTTGTTCATTTGAAAATAATATCTAGTTACAAGTCTAGTTTCATTTTGTCTTTCCCCATCATTTCTACATCTTTGCCAGAATCCGAATCATTGAATACTCTATGCAAACAAGTAAATACATTTCCTTCTTTAAGAATAAAAAAAACATGTATCTATACAGCTAGCCTATTCTGCTTCAAGCAGCAACTACCTGTAGGCTTCCCAGCAGTCACAAATGTGTTATGAATGCAAAAGACTTTGCAATAAAGGGAGCCACAAATGTTGCTACCTATCATATATACTGCATCATCTAAGCAAGTTAGTTAACATCTGTTTAAGTATTTTTCATATGTTTGAAAAATAAATTATATAAATTAGGAAGACCTGAACTGGGCAAAATTGGCTGTGGAGGGAGGGGGAGGACCTGAGCAAAAAGAATTACAAGGAGAAAAAGCAAGGATGATGCAACCTGAATATGTTTTTCATTGTTGTAATTGGCTTGCAGATTAAAGGTTGTGGAAAACTGAATCATATTAATACATTACTATGAGAAAGAATCCCTAGTGCCGCGTAACAGGATGAGCTCCCATTATTTGTCCCAGCTTCTGCCAACCTAGCAGTTTGAAAGCACATACAAAATGCAAGTAGAAAAATAGGGACCACCTTTGGTGGGAAGGTAATAGTGTTCCGTGCGCCTTTGGCGTTTAGTCATGCTGGCCACATGACCATGGAGACGTCTTCGGACAGCGCTGGCTCTTTGGCTTTGAAATGGAGATGAACATTGCCCCCTAGAGTCGGGAATGACTAACACATATGTGCAAGGGGAACCTTTACCTTTTTATGAGAAAGAAACTGATTGGGGAGTAACTACAACAGTCAACTCCAAACCCTTATTTTCCTGTTTAATAGTGCTGATTATAGAAACCAGACCTAGGTAGGTACAAAGAGACTTTTCTGAAAATTTTCATAGTTAAACATATTTGAAAAATTAAATGATCTTCATCAGGTTTGAAATTAAAAAATGTACCCAAAACAGTGTTTGAAAAAAAAAACCTGAAAAGCATTTTACTTACCTACCAAAATCCTGGAGAAAATTTACCTACATGATCTCTAAGAAGTGACACCAACTTGATGGCAACACAGGTAGTTTTTGCTTAACTGCCACAATTGGAATCTTGGTCATTGAAAGAAGCAGTCATTAAGCAAGATGTCACAGGACCACTTCACTCAGTGGCCAAAATCTCAGCATATTCAGTTGAAGTTATTAAGCAATTTTGTGGGTTTTTAAGCAGAAAAAGTCTCAGATAAGAAGCATGGATTGCCTCTCATTTCTGGGGAATGGTTGAAAAAGGCCCATCCCGAAATCCAAGAAGGGTTTTGGCACAGAACATCTGCAGCATGCAACATTTACAGCCAGCTGCTAGAAATGTTAAGAGGGAGTCCTTTTGTCTTGGGGCTGGCTGAGAAAGATCTGTCCTGAAATCCAAGCAGGATTTTGGCACACCTCGTGCTGCAAACACTCTCTGCCAAAATCCTTGGATTTCAGGACAGATCTTTTTCAGACAGCTTTCAGAAACCAATGGAGACCTGTTATCAACCTACCCAACAACCCACAAAATTGCACAGTATTACTTGTCTTACTGTTTCTTATTTAAAGGTAAAGCTTTCTCCTGTACAGTCATGCCTCACTCTAGGGGGAAGTGCTCATCTCTATTTCCTAGCCAAGGTAGCAAGCATTGTCTGAAGACAATCCCGGGTCATGTGGCCAGCATGACTACATGCCAAAGGTGCATGGAACACAGTGCTCGAGTCTCGAACCGGGGCTGTCAGCTTTCCAGCTAACAAGCTCAGTGTCTTTAACTGCTGAGCCCTTACCACCCCTAAATTTCTTATTTAATCATCAGCAAACAAGAAAAACTTGTATTCTAGTTTATAAAGATTAGGTAAATTTCAAGGCCTTTTAAAATAGTACAATAGGTAGATTTTGTTGAATCTGAAGTAACAAAATTATAATATTTGGTTAGGTAGAAATGAACAGTATGATTCACTGCCAAATCAAAATACACCTCAGAATGAATGGTATTAACTCATATTAACAAAAGAAAACGTAACATAACAGTAGCCACAGCAATGCTGAGGCCACTAAAGTGTGATTCCTAAAGTTTGTTTTGTTTTTCTTTCTAGGATGTACCTGTGACTCAACATGTTTTTCTTCTTTATCACCACCCACTTCAGCTTCTTGAAGATTCTCAGAAATGTTCTCTAATTTTCCTTTAGATTGAGCTTCTTCTTCTGAAAGATGACCTTCTCCTTCCTCCACTGCTGTCTCTTCTTCTGATGCTAGATGCTCTCTTTTCTTAGTTTCATCTTTGGGTTCTGATATGCTGTATGATTTCTGTTTCTTAAGCCAGGGGGGGATAAAACGAGAAATGCCCTTTCCTCCTGAGCTTTTAGGACTCTTTCGGGTAGCTGCAGTTGGAAGGACAGGAGAACCTTCTTCTATTTGTTTCTGATCTTCTTGACTTTCTGGTGCATCCCCAGCATTTTCACTTCCTGTGTTAGTCCTCAGATTCTCTGATTCTTTTACTTCACTATCTGAACCACCTTCAGTCGTCATTATTACTGGTTGCCCTACAAAAATACAATATAATTTTTTTATTAGAACATTTTTTAAACATGAATTTTTGGTAATTCCAATCAATTAATACAGTATCAGTATCAAAAGCTCAATTTTGGGTTACTGAATCGTTTTGGTAAAAATGCAAAAAAATATGCTGCAAAGTACTAGCATGATGTATAAGTAATGAAAGTTGATAATAAAATGCAGAAAGTAGCTAACATGTACACATGTACTATATATTTCACATTTTAAAAGATTAAAATCAAATATGTGTCATCAGATGCACCATTTTTTTAATCCCTACAAATATAATTTAGAAGCTGTTTATATGCATTTCCTCAAATATTGTTTAAGTAACATATTTCATTCTTCCATCTGGATCATCATCCTTACTAGGAAAAATGTTAACTGAACTCAGTGGGACTCATTTCTAAGTAGACAAGTATAGAATTATATTAGCAGTGAAATCTAAAAGGCATTTACCATGGGTCGTTTTCACTTTCAATTTTATTGCAGTTAATACTGGAAATTACAAAATGACACAAAATATTAAAACATTGGAAATATTAAAGGGGATCCTTAAAAAATGGAGACAAATTAGTAATCACAATATCAACTTTGTCAGTAATGGGGTCTACTTCTACAGACAGACCACATCTAAAGGATGTTAATGAAGGAATGACAGACATGAAATAAAATAAGATGTAACGATGCATTTACCATTTCTTAGAAATTCACTACAT
>JANHZT010002011.1:168050-180811 GCA_032468215.1 Stegonotus admiraltiensis | reverse complement strand
GAGGGGGGCGGGGGGGGCGGAGGATAAGCTGCGCTAAGTGAATTGGTGATTTAAAATGTTTCAGTGGTTCCTTTTTTTCCTGCCAAATCGTTTGTTGCAATTTTAGGCGGGAGACAAATCCGGGATGCAGCGCGATAACTGAGTTTTCTTTGGTCAGGAGCTTTTTAATGCCGCTTATGTCATCCATCGCGTCCCATATGCATTGCACTCGGGATAACTAGAAACGCAGCCGTGGGAGATACTTGCACCAAATGGGGACCAAGCAGAAATATTTGTTAGCTCGCTTAATATTTTTTAGCTTTATTTGTTCCGGGGTGCCATCCCAATTGCTAGGATTCGAAATGATTCCAAAAATTCAAAAGGGAAAAATTATATTAAAATTAATTTTAATATAATGACGACCCACATTTTATAAGGTGCCCTTTCTGGGCTCTGGTATCTTGAAATCCATGAATAAAAGGAAAGTTTGGACTTGCTATATTTCTAAGGTAAAGGAGATGAGGCATTGAGACTTATTAAAAGGGCTTGTCATTTTGTCTGAACTACACCAATCTCTGATGGGTGCAGGAGGACACAGGATTCTCCATAGGACTTTTTTGATGGGCAAGGTAATTCTGGATATAACCTGGTGCCATGGTTTAGAAATAGCCACAACCAGCACATTTGAATTTTATGTAGAGTATTGGTAACCTGTAGATCTAAGAATAAATATAATTCTACAACAGCAAATTTCCCTAGCTCCAAATTTTGGATCAGTTGTAGTTTCCATTTTGAATTCAATGATTGCCCTATGTAGAATAGGGTGAAATAGTCCAGTTCTGTGGGGATCAGAGCATGTCCCTTGAACATCTTGGTCCAAAACAGGCCATGAATGACACACCAATTGGAGCTGAGCAAAGGTACTGAGCAAAGGCTTGTACCAATCAGTCGCCGATGCTCAAGTCACAGACAAGCATTGGAGGGGGGTGGGAATGCAATCCTATCATACTGCAGGAGTCGTAATACTTTCTTGGTAGGAATTATTAGAACTCATTTCTCCTCACACAGGTTCCTTTCACTTCTGGACACCAATTTGGATTTCCATAGCATCCACAGATTGGCTAGGATGGCAATAAACAAGTTGAGTAATTAACAGTTAGCAGGTAAACAGATCTTCAGCATACTGATATACCTCACCTCTGATTGACAAGTTAGTATCAAATAGATGTTAAGTAACAAATTGTTGGGAAAATCCCCAAGTCCACCTGGATTGATCTTATTTATTCATTCATTCATTCATTCATTCATTCATTCATTCATTCCATTTATACTTTAAAATTATTTATATCATATATATTTTAAAAAATAATTCACTGTTCAAGATAACTTATCCCCCATAGCATTTACATCTATGCTCTTTTGCAAAATCTTTGAATACTGGCCCAATCTAAGCAGAAAGCATTTATTTTCTGCTTAGTATAAATGTGTAAGTATATAGATACACATGGATAGCTATTTGCTTTTCACATACCTAAAGTATTAAAATAATAAAGCGTGTATCATATCACCCAAAATGATGAAATAAATTGATGTGAAGTTGGGAGAATAAAACAAATTCAATTGCATAGAATTTTAACACAAAATAGTTTAACTTTACCACCTAAAATTATGAACTCCCCTTTTGATATTACAAAACTCTTAAGTCCTAGCACCATGGTCATGAATGTGGGATAATGATTCATGCAGTCCAACATCTGGCAGGTTAAGCTTGCCTGTGGCCTTAAAGAAATCAACACAATCCATTTATATTAAAATGGGGATTTGTCACACATCAGTTAAGAATTAAGTCAGTTTCATTTTACCTGATGGGCCTTCCAAAGTGTCATTTCTCATACCAATTTTCAAACTGAATAGCACGATACCTCCTATGGTGCTAAGCATAGTAATTCTTAGTTAACCAAGCCATTGCTATGTTTGAACCATAGAAGAGCTAAGCAATTACTTCTCAACAGCGTACTTCTTGGCAAGATTTGCACTTGCAGTTGAGTCAACACAGCTTATGTGTTTTCTCCACATTTCTGTTTTCCCTAGGGTTTAGAAAATCTCAGAAAGAATGGGAAGAATGTTCTCCAACACTGACCCAGAAGCAGCAGCAACTTTTGCCTTTAAAGATTGTGAAGCTCTGAAGATGCATAGGAGACATGCAAGCCAGTTCCTCTTTCACTCTGATGCTATAATAGCTTTTAATGATTTTAATGACACTAGCCTCAGCAGGTTTAATTAACACCGTGTTATAAACAACTGGAGCTATGAGCCCCTTCTCTCAATTAAGCCTCCCAAGCATATTGTCACTAGCAATATGTTTTCCTGGACAAGACAAAATCAAATAGAGAAGGAAGCATTTTGCAGGTCTTCTCTTCCCCGTTGTTCCTTAACCAGTTGTCTTAATAGTTGGAGAAACTTGGTATCTAACATTCCTTCCATTACATGCACAGATTTTGACTCCGTTCTGATACTTCTCATGTTTTTAAAGCCATTTGTCTTGGTTGAAAATGTGACCCACTGACACAGGCTTGTATAAAGAGAAAAGAAAAACCTCGGCAGAAAGTAAACAGTCTAGCTGTCAGCAATGTTGGTTTAAACAACAATGCTGTCTCCTTGCTCCGTCGTGCTTTTCACTTATGCTTTGACAAAGAGAAATTTATGAGCTTTAAGCAAGCTTTTGAGGGACATTGCTTCCTTACAGCCCTCAGTGCCAAAAATTAAACTGTAGTTCCATAAAAACTTTAAACAGTTAATTCATTCTGGGGGTGTCTATTTCCAAATGGGGTTAATGGTCAGAATCTTGAACTAGAAATTTATCTATTGTTTGCTGCTGCTTTCTATTTTTTCTCCATTTTTTATTTTGGTAATGACGCAACAACAGTTTGGATTTTAATAACTGCATTTTTGTGTTTCCATAGAATAAAAAGGGCATGGGGGGGAATGAGGAAAAACTAACTGTGGCACAAATTCATAAAGTTCTCCAAATAATCTATTTAGAGAAAAGAGGAACTTAAAACAACTATACCTCTGAGAACCTTTTTCTGGAGGCAAGCATTGGTTTCCAACACACTCTGCTGCAGTTTGGTGGAATGGCAGCTAAAATATGACTTTAACAAGTATTTATGTTGTCCGTTATTTTGATTTCTGTCATGGGTTCCAGATTCAAGGGAATTATATACTGTATATTACATAAATTAACAGAGGTATTTAGAAGGAACAAGCAAGCATAATGTTATCAGGAATGCATAAGAGAACATCAACATTTTCCCTCAAGTCTGTCAATCATCCCATTGTCTTTTCCCTGAATGATTAACTGGTTAGGACTTCGGTAAAATTTCTTCCTGTTCCTGCAAAGTAGAGGATTCTATATTAATGGGCACCTGTCTAGCCTTACCGGTACTGAATTAGTAATACCTCAGTGGAGATGTGAAAGTCATTAGCAGGAAGGTGCGAACAACATCCAAGGATGTACTAATTCCGTTCTACTGCCATTTATAATGATCATAATGGCTAGTCTCTTCTTCCAGCTAACAGGCTGGGCCTTCAACAGCATTATATTTCTGGATGGCATCAAATCTAACTAAGCAGAAGTGTATTTTTCAGGTAGAAGCCCCATAGGGTAATACTTCCCACCTCCGGGTCATTTTAATTTTCTTTCTGCTTGCATTAATGCCATTACCTACTGTCTAATCAATGTCTGCACATTAGCTTGGTTTGGAAGCTGCATATTTAAATAGCTTCATTAAATCATCTGTGAGCGTTTAATATTTATTGCTTGGATGAAAGGTGGCTGATAATAAGTACAGCAAGTCTCCTTAATTGAAAAAAGATAGAAGTCTATTGTATCCTAAGCCATGAAGAGAAACATGGGGCCCACACTCTTAAAACATTGTTTAAAATTGTTTTACTTTGAAGAACAAGCAAGAATGGCACTTGCAAGTGTAAATTGAAGGAGATGACAGGTCATATGCTCCCCCAGGTCCAGCCCCCC
Organism: Stegonotus admiraltiensis; assembly: GCA_032468215.1. Taxonomy (NCBI): domain Eukaryota; kingdom Metazoa; phylum Chordata; class Lepidosauria; order Squamata; family Colubridae; genus Stegonotus; species Stegonotus admiraltiensis. The sequence continues at coordinate 176,796 of JANHZT010002011.1, read as the reverse complement.
ACCAAGCCAACCACTGACATCAGCTCCTGTAAGTAGGGAAGCAGGAACCACAAAGGAAAACACCACCTGAGACTCAGATGCCTGTAACTCCTGCTCCTGCCCCCTCCCAAGCTAGATGTAATAGTATGTGGGAATAGCCTTGGGAGACAGGAGAAGGAGCTGCAGACTGGACAACTGGCAGATAAAAGCTCACAGGAGAGGAAGTGGGGAAAGCATTTCAGAAGGGACCCTCTAGTTTTCTGGAGAGAAAGGAAAGGGAGGGGGGAATATTTTCAGTCTTGCAAGATTCTGTTAATGTAATGGTATAATAAAGGCAGACTTAGTACTCATGGTTATGCCCCTGGCCTGGACTACCTCAAAGGAGTCTATGACAATTTGCCACAGCCAACTTGCCACAGCCAACTCGCCGCAGGACAAGAGTTTACACTAATATCAAAGAATTGGTGGAATAGAGCCATTAAAGAAAGGATGCAAAAGGAAAGACAATGAAATGTGAATGGCAAAAATTAAAATAATTTTTATTTATTTTAAATAATTAAATAGAATTGTTAAAATTGTGCCGTGGTGAGTTTTCTCATGGTGAGTTGCAGAGGTGATATTCAGCAGGTTCTGACTAGTTCTGGAAAACCGGTAGTGGAAATTTTGAGTAGTTCGGAGAACCGGTAAATACCACCTCTGACTGGCCCCGCCCCATCTATTCTCTGCCTCCCGAGTCCCAGCTGATCGGGAAGAAAGGGGGATTTTGCAGTAACCTTCCCCTGGAGTGGGGAGGGAATGGAGATTTTACAGTATCCTTCCCCTGCGACGCCCACCAAGCCATGCCATGCCCACAGAACTTGTAGTAAAAGAAATTTGAATCCCACCACTGGCGAGTTGGCCATGGCAAGTTGTCCCACAGTGAGTTGGCCATGATGAGTTGGCTGTGGCACGTTCTCCCATTCCTACCTCGAAAGGCTAATACTATACCGTAGTGTGAACCAGCTACATGATCAGAAAACTACAGAGAGGAAGAAGTGAGAAGGTTCAACTTCTGTCTCGCTTCTTGCCTCTCCATTGCTATGCTTGCTTTCTTTGCCCATCATTGTTAGAATGATGGCCTGATCTAACTTAGTCTAGTAAATTTGCATTTGGGGAAAAAAGTAACCTTTCTACCCATGGGTATCAACAAAGGGAGGGGAGGGAATCTGCAATCTGGCATTCTCAATTGCACAACTGAATCCCCACCCCTTTTACCTGTGAGCATGTACAAAAGAGGCAGGACTTTGATTGCAATACCAAGCCTGCAATTCTTGCAGATTATGAAACACTTACCCCAGACTCCTCTGTTCCATCTATATGGAAAGATTTTCAATATGCAGAAGTATGAAGGCTATTGCTTAACGCATTGTAAGCCGCCCTGAGTCTCCGGAGAAGGGCGGCATATAAATCAAAGCAAAAAAAAAAATAGGAAACTGGAAAATAGTTCTGAGACAGAGTGAATTTCATGAGCTATGGCAAGTGATGTTACATTGAGGATGAATAGCTCTGATACCTCCAGTATGAGGCACACTGTGAGTAGATAACTGAGAATGTGATAAAGGAGAGTCTTCACAGATGAGACCTTTGCATGAAAGTTTAAATTGAAGCTATGAACAGGCACAATACAGACGTATGAGTAGTTCCACTACTTACAATAGTATTTCCATCTAAGGAAGGATAAGTATCCATCTTATCCCTTTTATGTCTAGTCTGGCAAGTTGTTGCTATCTATGACCAATGGAGAATAGTAATAAACAAAACTTTCATCTTGGGAGGTCATTCAGTGTAACTGAGATGGTCAAGGTTTCATACAGATGTTTTGTCCTCAGTTTTCTATATAGCAACTAAAAATGGTGGAAATATGTTTTTTGTTTTGTACTCAGTCTGCTATATGTAGACTTTTTGGGATATTTGTTAATTGCCTTCAGATTATCCTACATCTCCCTCCCCCACTTCCCCCAAGCCAACAAGTTTACATCCAGGATAGCACCTCCATTTGGCTTTAATTCAGATAAAGTCTCATCTCAACTTTCAATTAAATATTCCATTGCCTTTGAAATACCGTAGCATATTGCAAGCAACATTTTGAAAGGCAAATAGTAGTCAGAAGTGGGGCAGCAGGCCTCTGTCACATACCTGGCCTGGATTAAAAGCATATTTCGAAACAAGCCCTTAAAGCTGCTTTTGCTTCAAAATAAAAGCAGTTAATTTAATATCCACTTTTGACAGTGCAAATATCTAATGGAGGTGTGGCTAAAACCAAATGGGAAAACAGGTTTGTTGGCTACAAATATTGTTTTGTTCTCTTTTGATATTCATAAAACATTTGCTTTTGCACTCAACTTTTATTTTGCAGTTCAGTTATTTTCAGCTTAATTCATTGCAATCCTCCTCTTTAACACATAAATAAAACCTAATTTAAACAGAAAGAAAACGTTGTTTGATCTTACTTATTCTTACCTAAGATAATACTGTTTTAGATAATACTGTATATTACATACTACATAGATCTTTCTATTTTTATAAATAAATGGAAATATTTTTCACACCCTGCACAAATTGCTTTGATTAGGAGATGAAAGACTATCTAAAATTCTGTTCAATTGTATTTCTATCATTGTGTGTCTGGTATAGTTTACCTGTTGTCATTGGTGACTTTACAGCTATCATGAACTAACCAAATAACATTCCTAAATTCACCTGCACTGATTTGGCTCTGACTTGATAATCCTTGAAATATCATTTAAGTGGTTCCTTACATTTTTAAGGATTAGCACGTAAAGTTCCACTACAGTATACAAATTTCCAGTTTGAATAGTGTGATTGTTTTTCTCTAGTTCTTAATCAGATGGCATATAAAATCGGATGGCATAAAAGTTTAATAACTAAATATCATTATGAAGGGAAAAGTAAAATGCTTTAACAGCTGTAACAAGCAACACCCCCCCATGCTTAGCTCAGGCTAAAAAAACCACCTAGATCCTGTACAGATGTTTGTATTAAATAGAATATACATTTAGCAGTTCAAGTACAGGCTATTAAAGTACAGGTTCAAAACTGCCTATACTTGAACTGCTACATGTATACAAAGCTTGTAACGTTCACATTTATTTCCAATATAATTTCATTTTTGCAAAAGATATACACAAAATAAAAAATATTTGCAAATATACAAAAAACCATTGTACTGGTCATGGTATAATCATTCTATGAAGTGTTTTCAGTCATTGTACGAACTTCTTAAACTATTCAATGAACTTCATACTGTATTTCATCAACCTTGTAGGCATCACTTATTTGAAATTATAGGGAAGAGAAAATACAGCAGATGAAAATATTGCATGCAACTCAAAACTGACTCCCTTATTATTATTTTTTATTTATGTTATTAAATAGAATTTCACCTTAGATGTTGGTCTTTTATTATTGAGGAAAGCCCAGCAGTCTTTGTCAAGTGTAATTATGCTCTCGGCAAAGCTTGTCCTATTTAGCTGTGATGCTTCTAATGCAACCCCTTGAAATATTTAATACGTAACTATCACTAGTCTTGTAATTTTACTGTACCACTAATCACACACTTTGAAATGAACAGTATGTAAGTGGCATAATGTATTCCTAGTTATCTATATAAAATAATCCACAAACCTTATGATTCTTTCAGTAGTTTAGTTATTCATATTTTAATAGATATAGATGTATTTCAAGCTCAGAATCAAAAAGAAACCATAAATTAGAGCGTTAAAATGAGATGACACAAAAGCAAGTGTTTTTTTTTTAAAGTACAAAATGGTTCGAAATTCCATTCTTTATAAGCTGGGATCTCTGACATATCAGCTGCAATCTTATTTGAGAGTCAGTACAATTGAGTTCGGAGATCATAACGCATTGGTTTGCACAAACTGGATTATGCTGAAAGTCAAATAAACAAGACTTTTTCTGGGAGCAAAATCCAATGTTGTAAAAGCAGATGTTCACATCAGTAACAGGATTTTGTGCTCATACTTCCTGTCTTGAAAAGAAATTGCTCCAGACGTCCTCAAGTCCTCCAGAAATAGAATCTCAGATGATAATACAGAAAGCAACATACTGGGAATCTTTGATTCCACTGATGCAGTAGACAAAAAGTTCCATCAATGGAAACTGAATACTAGATTCTCCACATAATATGTTGTTATTAACATATAACACTTTGCAACTTTCTTAAAAACCAGAAACTTATATTTATTACATGTTATAGACTTGTTTCTCCTTTATTCTAAAAGTGTCATCAGTATATCAACCTAAAGTGACAAATAAACCTCATCTAATGACTTCATAAATACATTAAATAACAAAGAAGACAGCACAGGTGTCTTTGACACTCCATACTGGAGCAGCCAAGGGTTACAGCTCTGGTCCCTCATGATTACATGCTATAACTGCCCATCCAGAAGATAAACTGTCAAAGTAGGCTGCCCCCAACTCTTTGCAGATGGTTTATTAGGACACCATGGTTGACAGTATCAAAAGCCAATGGGGCCCAGAGTGCTGATTTCCCTCCATCAAAATCTTAGGGACAGTCATCAACTGGAGCCATTTCTGAATTATGTAAAAATGATTTAAGATTGGACCTTAAATGACAAGGATTCAGATAAACTTTTTCTTATAAGATTCTCTGAATCTGAATTGCATTACCTTCTCAATAGCCTTCCCTTAAAAAGGAACAGTGGGAGATTGAGCAATAATTATCAAAAATGGTCAGATCAAGTGAGCATCTTTGGGTGCTGGTACACTCCCACCAGTGGTGGGATTCAAAAAAAAATTACTACCAGTTCTGTGGGTGTGGCTTGGTGGGCATGGCACGGCTTGGTGGGCGTGGCAGGGGAAGGATTCTGTAAAATCTCTATTCCCTCCACACTCCAGGGGAAGGTTACTGCAAAATCCCCATTTCCTCCCAATCAGCTGGGACTCGGGAGGCAGAGAATAGATGGGGCAGGGCTAGTCAAAGATGGTATTTACCGGTTCTCCGAACTACTCAAAATTTCTGCTGCCAGTTCTCCAGAACTGGTCAGAACCTGCTGAATTCCACCTCTGACTCCCACCGTCTTCAAGGCAGGCAGCATTCCTCTCTCCCTCAATAAAAAAAAGTAATAATTTACATGCTCACACCCCAAAAGAACCAAGAGAGGACAGTTTACAAGAGAAAGGCTCTTATCCCCTTTCTCAGCTTCTACAAGCTCTATAAGACCTTGCCTCATTTCCCACAGTAGTCTGCCCAGCCAGCATCCATTTCAAAGTGGTAGGTAGTTCAGACAAGATGCACACCCAGAAGTAATAGCTCTAACTTTCTTGTAAGGTTACATTAAAACAGACCTGGGCATTTGATGGCTCCAGGGCCACATCTGGCACTTTGGTTATCCCATGTCAGAAATTAAAAATACAAATAAGTGTATGCCATGCGTTCAGTGCAACTACATTGCTTTTATTTTGAAGGCGACTGCTATTTTTTTCCAGTTTAAGTATGTGTGTGCCTGCATGCCTATGCACCTTCATAACCATATTGATTCGGCCCTCCACAACAGCCTCAGTTTCTCATGTGGCTCTTTTGGAAAATTAATTGCCCATCTCTGCATTAACAGAATATTTCAAGTCTGAAACCACATCTTCTCATCTCCCTCAACTTTACAATCCATGAAACTAGAGAGGGTCCCTTCTGGAATGTTTGCCATGGCCCCACTCCTTCCGTGGGCTAAGCTGCCTCTTATCTGATTCCTCCTGTCTCCTAAGGTCATTCTCATGTACCATTACAATGTGATTTTATCCGAGAAATATACAGAATTCTTTCATAAGCAATGACTTCATAAGCAGTTTAAATTGGGCAAAAGGCCATGTTCCACACATTGCTTTCACTATTATAATGCAGGTGCCGTTATTCTTAATAAAAGCATTATTACAGCTAGTTTTCTTAAAAAGAGAGGCTATAGAAATGTCTATAGAAATTCATTTCAGTTAACATTGTTTATGAATTTATGCATGAATAAAAGGTAGAAAAGAAGTGTGCATCTATCCATTTTCTGAATCATAACTAGTACCAGTTGGGAACAGTACCAACCAGACAAATGTTCATCATCTTTCTGATGGCCTAAAAGAAAGCTGCACTGATACTTGAATTGAAATAGTAAGGCCTACCATGAGAACCTATGTCAATATTAGTGTTGTATTGGTATTGCTGAGCAAATTAGAACAAAGAAAGACTCACCAATTGGCAATTCCAACATCTATCAGCAATTATTTCTATAACTACAGGACTGCAGAAAATAACTTCTCCCCAATTTATTACCATTTATGAAGTGATAGGTAAGACGAAGTAGTTCAATTGTAATGTATAAGGATGACTAATCTTAATTATAGTTTATATTTGACATGATATATGAATAATTTACTGAGCTCCCTGTGATTAAGAAACATTGTCCCAATGCAACGATTGACCAGGTGTTCATATATAAGCAGCCCCAACAGTTTAATTACAGATTATTGCTGAATCAAGGCCCATGCTCATTGCCTCAATAACCAGTTTTGTCTGCTTACCATATCTGAATGTCAGTAGTGCTACATTTATCATTTCAGTTGCAGACAGGGCTGGCATGAAATAAAGCAATCTTTTATTTCACAGTACAGGTAGTCCTCATTACAACAGCAATTGGGACCGGCATTGCTGTCACTAAGTGATGCAGTGGTAAAGGGAGAGATCATGAGACTGCATCACTTAATGGCAATAATCTTGACAGTCCGAGTTGCTGTCGTAATCCCAAGATGGGCAAGATTTTTCACATAATAAGTTGTTACGCAAGAAGCGTTGGGCATCCCAGGTAATGAGTGCAGGAATGGTGTGGGGGGAAGGATATTGCAGGAGGGATGGGGGAGACAGGCTGCATGTGAGTGCAGGAAGGTCAGGGGTTGATGGTGCAGCAGGGCGCAAGCACAGAAAGGATGGGGAGGGGATGGTGCAGGCAGGGACTGATAGCAATAGCACTTAGACTTATATACCACTTCACAGTGCTTTATAGCACTCTCTAAGTGGTTTACAGAGTCAGCATATTGCCCCCGACAATCTGGGTTCCCATTTTACCGACCTTGGAAGGATGGAAGACTGAGTCAACCTTCGGCCTGGTGAGATTCGAACTGCCAAACTGTAGTCAGCGGGCAGTCAGCAGAAATAGTCTGCAGTACTGTATTCTAACCACTGCGCCACTGTGGCCCTGATCACACTTCTGCAATGGTACCTATGTACAGGAAGAAAGTGCCCATTGGCTTTGAAGAATTTGGTGATTTCAGTCAGGGGCTGGGGGAAATTACCTTATTTTGTTTGTTTGTTTGTTTGTTTGTTTGTTTGCCATCCATCACACTACGAGGTGACTGGGCAGCTTACAAGGTTATAAAGCATAAAACAATACAAAAACATTAGAGCAGTGTCTTATTCTGTTCATCTGGTTTACAATGTGGAAATAACATTAAAGAAATCAAATGAGCTATAAGTATAGTTATCTCTGCTGGTGGACAGAGCACCCTGTTGTGAAATTACAAATAAAAGTTAATCCACAATATGGCATATTTCAAAACATCACTATAAGCAAATGTTCTTTTTCTCCAATTCCAGTCCAATGGTTTACATTACCTATGCACCACTAATGCAACCCATGATTCAAATATATTCTCCAGGTAAAACATGTGAGGAGACTAAAGTGTTAATTTTCCTTTTAAAGAGGTTAGCTTCATGTTTTTATCTCAACAAAGTTCTTGTTTCTATGGAACCCAGAATATGGAACTATCTGTTCAGGGACCATCGCCAAAGTACAATATTATAGGTTTGAATTTCAGTCCAGCTGTTCTCTTGCAAATCAGTACTGTATACAGTATATCCTTGTGAATAAAATATCCCTTTATAAACAAGGACAAAAGATAGGCTTTTCTGCTCTCGTAACGTTACCCAGAATAAAGAGACTCAGAAAAGCGCCAAGGCACAGAATATAACCAGCTTGTGTTGGCAAAGGAGAGTGAAAGTCTATCTGCTATTCCCATGATGTTTAGCTGCTGGCTCTGTCCGAAAAGACAATCAAAAGTTACGTTCAAATGTTTGTGCAATAAAGGAAAACTGGCTCTTAAGAATCTTGGGATGATGGATCTCCTTAGTCAAAGTGACTTTGGCCAGTTGATGAGAAATGTTCAGGGAAGAAATGCATGAGGTGCAACATAGAAGAACACTCTCTGCTAAGTGCTATGTAGGAATCTGTAAATGTTGTGATAATTTAAAAAATATGGCCACCATTACTTTTGATATTTGGCAGTGAGGACTTCTCCTCTTAGTGGTGCTGCTGGATACTGCCCGCTCACCAGGGCGGTGCTAAGGTGAACACAGACCAAACTAACATAAAGCGAGGTGATAAGCCAGTTGATCAATTTTTTTGTCCCAACCCATCTACAGCCATCTCTGTCAAAATGCAGACATGACCTGGATGCTGTCATTTCGAGATGGCATTCTTCGATCCAGAAAGCAGAACCTACACTTTCAGGAATAATGCCAGGAAGCTGAAGATGACAACGATGATGAAGAAGATAATGAAGATAAGGATAATTAGAACTGCAGAAAAAACAATTGCTACCAACCTGCCATCCACTGAGGACCTGTATACTGCACGAGTCAAAAAGAGGGCTGTGAAAATATTTACAGACCCCTCACATCCTGGACATA
>JANHZT010002011.1:151220-161870 GCA_032468215.1 Stegonotus admiraltiensis | reverse complement strand
TGCCTTCAATACTTTTCAAGTATTGGCCATGCAGAGCTTTGCTTTTCCAATTTTCAGCTCGCTGCTCAATTACTTCTTTCTTATATTCAGCTTTTGATTTAATTGTCTTTAAAAGGCCTCCTTTATTTACTTCCTTAATCATTGGTGGTGGTATTATTATTATTATTATTATTATTATTATTATTATTTGTAGCAAGTAGGCTCCCAGGCACAGATAGTTAATATAAATTGAAGCTTGAAATCACAGCATATTCACTACTTTCTTTTGAACTACAAAGTGACACAAATTCCAATTGTGTTTCCCTCTCCTTTCTATGTGTATCTTCACTAGTTCTGTCCATTTCACTAGGGTTCCATTATGTCTGTTTTAGCTATATCTCAGCATTTCTTCATAACATTTAACCAACATTAATGCCAACATATACCATGACCATTGATACCTCCCTTGTCCATTTTTCAGCCAAGTTAGATGAAGTGACATCTTCTAGCTTTATAAAAGACACACAAATCACTATGAAGTCTAGACTCCAATCACAAATCCATCTCTCAGATGATCCTACATCCACAATCACAAATCCGTAAGCAAATAAATCCTCAATGGCATTTCCTGTTGTAGGGTGTGCAATATAAAGGTTAAGCGGAGATTGATAATATTTTACTTTTTCAATGCTGCTTGGCGTTGATTTCTATTTTTCTGTTCCATGTACAGTACAATGCAAGTTTGCTGCCTTTATAAAATCTTTGTAATAGTTAGTAAGAAGTGGAATACGCAAGTCTAGTTAGGACATAAGTCACTCATAATTAGGTTTGCCCTTTGAAAAGAGCCATTAAATAAGGAACTCAGGCTACCGGGCCAGGTTCAACTGGTCTTTTAACATTATGTAGGAGAATACTAATTTTGATGAAAAGGATATCTCAAACCTGCTCTTTAATTTGAAAGTTATAACATCCCTTGAAAATCATTGAATTGAATAGTAAAGAATCAAGGTAATTAAAACTGCAGCACTATAAATATCCTTCCCTCCCAACCAATTCAAAATCTGGAAACTGGTAGAAAATAGGCTGCATTCAGAACTATTTTTCTAGAAGAATTTGCTAACTCCATCTTACTGGTCACTCTTTCCCTTTAATCTCTAACAAAGGGGTTTAAAAATATTTCGGTTCATTGCCAGCTGTTCAAAATGTGTGTTGTTGCATTTCTAGAAAGATAACTCTTCCATTAGCTAGCTTTCTTCCTCTGGAGGGAACATCCTTTATAATATCACTGTAATTGGTTCCATATGAACACTTTCCTTTCCTTTCCAGTGCCTTATTAACTCCTTCCTTCCTCCTTAGACGTCTGCTGCAGCTTCAGTTCTATTCATGCTCTGCAGGTGAATTTGCAAGAGACATAAGCTAGCTTTGTTTTATTTTGTTAAATCATCCAGAGATTAATTGAAGTCTTTCCCATCTTGGGAATTTTGGGTACTGTAGTCCCAACAGATATGAATCTCAGAAGAATAGATTGGCTTTGACCAGGCAGACAGACTAAATGCTATGTGAAAACTCAAAAAACTGTTCAAAGATTACAGCGTATTGATGGAAACATATTCCAGAACACCAGAGCCGGAATATTTTGACAAAGTTAAGGATTATTTTATTATATTTATATATTGTTTTTATTTAGCAGTTCAACAATGTATGCATAGCTCTTCCTTCATTACTTCCCCCCCAACACTCCAGTGACATAGATTGTGCTAAAAGAGAACTTAAACTTTAAGCTTTAAACTTTAAAAGAGAACTGAGACTGGCTCAGTGAACTTCCATGGCTGAGGGAGAACTGGAACTTGATTTCCTCCATTCATAGCCCAACCCCTTATCTTTATGATGAACACCATATTTACAAATGGAGTGGGAAGAGCATGGAGATTAAATATTTTGGGGCTCTTCTCAAGAAGTTACAGGTGCTTGCCCAAGAGAGTATTTATTTAGTTTCCTTAAGGCAAAAACAGCTGTTTCAGATTTGTATATACTCAAAATGTTTGCCCAAGACCACACACACACACACACACACACACACACACAGAAGAAGAATTTAATGCACTATGAATGATGGGGGCTTGATCAAAAAGATGGAGTGGTCAAGTAGTAAGAATATTTCAAAGATCATCTGCTAGGAGGGAGATTCAAAAAGCAAGAAGGTGGAAACAACGTAAACTATACAAACTTCACTTTTTTGTATATGCATTGATGTCACATACACACATGTGTAAAAAGGGTAGGGCTTACATTTTGACTAGAATTCCATCATCTCTTTTGGTGAACACCTTGCTATGGCTGGGTTCACACAACTTACTAGCTCATGATTGACAACCTTAGTTTCCTGAGTTAACATGGATTTACATGATTTAATGGCACATAAATTAACTTTATTAAAACTTCCACAGTACATTGAGCTACAAGTCAATAAACACATCCAAGTTTAAAATGTTCTGCTATATTCTGTCTTTGCATTTATTTGCCTACATTGAGTAAATTTGCAAAATATATTTAACTGGTAATTTTTAGGTGCAATGCATTGTGCAAATGCACAAACTGAATGTATACCCAAATGAGAACCATTCTAGCATCACCGCATCCTAAGTAAATCATCAATTAAGACATCTCCCAGTGAAGCCTTGTTCTAGAAACCTCTTCAATTCCTGCTTATATTTCAAAGCCAGGTATGCGGACAGGTGTAGAGCAGCTGAAAATACAAGGCACTCATTAATTATGAAGTTGGCTGCTAAGGGCCATGCAACAGCATGCCACACCCCTTCCAAAATTGCTTAGCTGCCATACCCATCATTTCCCCTTTCAGCCAGTCATATTGCTGTAGTGAAGTTATCAGTGCTCTCCTGGAACAAAAGCTGGTGGGAATACCAGAGAGGACAAAATATTCAGAAACACTATTTTCCAAAAAGGTTAAACCTTGCTCTGGTTAACAAGGGGGTATGTATTGCCACCTTCAATAAAGAGCAGCTATGGCGGGAATTACAGGTTATTGTGGCTCAAGAATATTATGCAGATGCAGTCCATATTCCACACCAAGAACTTTGGTTCTTCAGAGAATGCAACAGAGAACCCCGAGAGGGAGAAAGAACAATAGCTGGGAATTATTTTCACACGAGTAACACGCGATGCAACGTTGCAAACCGACCAGAAAGGCCTAACGCCATTGACTCCCAATAAACATTCGAAGCGGCGTCACAATGCCCTGCTCGCTCTTTCCCCTCGTTTCGAGCTCCCTCTGCAAGCTTGCGTTGCATGCTGGGACTCGTAGTTTTCCCTAAAATTAGACGTGCGGGGGGTGGGGGTGGGGAGCAGTATCGTATCCACTCCGCCGATTGAACTGCAGTGGCCGGTGGAGCTTTCCTTTGACTCCTCCGTTTTTCCGTAGGTGCTCGGGAGAAGGCGAGAGAGAGCCCGGACTATGATATCGAAAGTGCCGCGACTTTTTTTCCGGACTTTCCGCTCCGTTCGCTTCGCCGCGGGGGCAGCTGGGTCCTCTATTCCCCAGATCCCCTGGGCGCCCCCAGAGGTGGGACGGAGTTCTCTGTTCTCCGGCGCCGTTATGGCTGCACAGGGATCCTCCCCTCTCCGGGCGGATTCCCAAAGGCTGGAAGCGAAGGAGGAGGAGGAGGAGGAAGCTGGGCGAGGAGGAATAGGAGGAAAAGTTCAGCCTCCAACTGCGAGCAAGCAGTTGTCACAACAGATCGGTGAGGAAGAGAGATAATGAATGCTAGCCACGGCCCCAAAGCCAAGAGAGGAGCGTCCGGCAGACCCACCCTCCTATTCAATTTTGCCTTCCTTAACGTGGGAGGGGGGGGGCACTTCCATTTTGCCTCTCACAGTTTGGCAGTCGCAGATAATGAAACCTCCCTTCCTCGTCTAAAACTTGTGCAATGCTTTGTTCCGGTGCTTAGTTAACCCAAAAAGGGAGCTCGGTCATCATAAGGGCATCAGGATCTATCTAGAGCAGTGGTTCCCAACCTGTTTTTTGGCCATGCCCCACCTAAGCATCTCTAAAATCCTGATGCCCACACCCACCCAGCCCGACATATAATTCTTACTGTTCAAAAAGTGACTCCTACTGATGCGGAGGAAGCCTAAAATGCCATTAACTTGGTTTAAACAAGGTTCCAATTGCCCCCCATTAAAAAATAAAATTGCCCCCTTGTGGGGCGTGGGCCCCACGTTGGGAACCCACTGCTCTAGAGAGACCACCCGATGCGTGAATGAATAATTATGAGCGTTGCCCATGTATTATGAAGAATTATTCCACAAAAGGGGTGATAATCCTGCTAAACGGAATCAACGACTTGGGCCGAGAAGACTTGAGTAGAAAACCTTGCAAGGATCTTGTTTGAGTCCAGTTCAAGCTTCTGGATGTTATACAGACATGTCCCCCTTTGCTTTCTTGGCAAGAGTACAAAGTGACTTGCCACTGACATCTTTTTTTTTTTAAAATATCAGTCTAGCTTGCTATTTGGATGTTTTCTGACGGCCTCTTTTCCAATTTAGTGACCAAGTCTAATCCTGCTGTTGGTTTATCATGTAACTGGCAGCTGGAGGTTACCACTAGGAATGGGAGTTATGATGGGCTTACTGAAGTGTAGTAAGTGAGCATTTTAAATGCATAAACATGCCGCTATTTATTAACCCATGCTTTTTAAGCAAACAGTTGGTAAAGGTAATAAAATTTCAATTTGAACAATGTTTCTGTGCCCCAGATTGGCACAGAAAGTAAGCAATGCTTTAGAAGTCACTGCATTTTGTTCATAAAGTCACCTTTTGATTTACATGTATTACTTCATTTGGGCATTTTGTTCTTTTTTTAGTGGGCATAACACATGAATTGATTTTCTTTCACCATATGTTTATCCTGTTAGAGAAATTTGACTAAAACTTGGTGGTATGTGATAAACTTTATGGTACAATATGAAGTTGAATTTTGTATCCATGTTATTCCATTATCTGAAACGGTTTTAGTTTGCATCAAAATTACAGATGCTTTTTGTGGCCCTGCCCTTCCATTTTCTCATAGAAACCAATTTACTGAGGGAAATTAAAAGTGCCTATCTTTTAAATCTACTTAGAAAGCAAAGTGATATTAATATCTGGACTGCTTTAACAGCTGCCAGCAAGTCAGGCTTTGTAGTAGATTTTTAATACAGTTTGGTGGAAAGTGTCGATGAGGTACATTCATATTTACTACCTAATACAGCAGTTATTCAGGTACAGGTTGTCCTCAACTTACAACCAGTTTAGCACTGGTTTAGCACGGATTTACAACAGTATTGAAAAAAACTGACACGCACTTACAACTCTCACAGCATCCTCACAGTCATATGATCAAAATTCAGGTGCCTAGCAACCGGCAAGTATTTACAGTGGTTGTAGCATCCTGAGGTCATGTGATCACCATTTGTAATCTTCCCAGATGTCTTCTGACAACCAAAGTCAATGAAGAAAGCCAGGTTCACTTAACAACCATATAATTCACTTAATAACCACAGTGATTCGCTTAACAACCACAGCAAAAAAGGTAAAACCAGATATGGTTCAATTAACAACCACTTTGATTAGGAACAGAAATTGTGGTCGTGAGTCAAGGGCCATCTGTATTAAAATGTTGCTCGTTTCTTCGTTACAGACAACCAAAACGGAGTACTTTTCTTTCACTGAGTGATACTGAAAACTTCCAAAAAAATATTTTACAGTGCAGTAGATGCTGAAATAAGCCCTAGTTCCTAGTTAACAACCGGTACTCTCAAGGGCAGATATGATAGCACAAATAATGAAGAAATACCTATCTTGGGCGATGCATGGGTTGAATCATGGTATATTTTATTATGCTCCTAATATTTGTGAATAGTATTTGATTCTACTCAGAGGTAGTATAGCTTCATCAAAGCCTATCTGAAGCATTCCAGAGTTCAAAATTTCTAATAATTAAGGATTACAAGCTTCTGTATGCAGTATTATAAAACCACATGTTGTCTATTCCTCAGAGTGTGTTTGTATTTTAGAAATTGAACATTTATGATAGAATCTGGTTTAAATCGCTCTTTCTCAGTAATAAGGAACAGAACAGCCTATGAATCTTTGCAGTAAATTCTCCAGGTCAGGCTCAATTCCTGATGATATAATGAATAGATTCTTATGATTTTATTGGTAACAGTTCTAGATGTGGTTTGCCATAGACATTTTCTAATGTGTTGTTTTGATTTCTCAAACTAGTCTACATCTCTTGTATTCCCTAGATGCCTTCCATTCGAATAGTAGCCACACCCCTGCTTCTCCATAATTAAGAATGCATCTTCAGTTTGAAAACAAGGAAAGAACAGTATATTCTGTGAAAGTTCCTAATCCTAGGCGTACAGTACTCAATTAGAGATATATCATTGTTTTATAACAATACAGTCATAGAGTTGAATCATTGAGGCTATTCAGTTCAACCTGCAACTTACAGCAAGAAACTTAAAGCTTTTCAGTCCCTGACACTATCAGAAAATGAGAGCAAAAGCTTTCAATATTAGAGGTATATAGATTGGGTTGCAAAGTATAATTGGTCTTTTTTGTGAATGAAACTTTTACAAAACCTATCTTTAATGAAAGTTATAGGCCAATAAATGACAATAACCAACTGTTATGTGTTGGAGTAACATATGATCTATCTATCTATTGTTGTTAACCAGCAGACTATGCACTCATGGCTATGACTCACTTGTTTGTCTCATCCTTTTTTGATGATTTCCCTTGAGAGAAAGAATACCTGCCTCACTTGTTAATATGGCAAATCATTTTGTTCAGCAGTTTCTGCTTCCTTGTGTATTGATTATTCATAGCATTTATATTTATATAATGGCCAAACCACACATTTCTATGTGTTGCAAATGGGGCAATTAAGCTCTGACACAAAGCCATCAGGGAAATTCATCTTCCTTTTTTGTTTGTTTGTTTGTTTCATTAAATACTATCTTCATACAGGACCAAAAGCATCAGATCAATAAAAGACAGTTGCCATAATAGCCCTTTTACTTGTAATAATTTTGGAAATTTAAGATGGCAAACTAGATTTGATCAGTGGTAGTGCACCTAAAAGGAACTGGTGATCTATGTCCCAATAAATTGCCCACATGGTGCCTACATTTGTAAGCTTTTAGCTGCCTGTCTAAAACAGAGCAACTGAAATTCATGCCTCTGATTTTGGGGCAGGCAATTTTTCTTCTCCCTTCCCTTCCCCTCCCCTCCCCTCCCCAGATAAAAAGGCACATTGTGGTTTTAAAACCATTAACCTGTTGAAGACAGGATTGTTGAGCTAGGATGTTCATCTTAGCATTTCATACAAGAGAAATCTTTTCCCCCCCAATTGGTCGCCATCTAACAGCTATTACAATTTCTGTACAGCTTCCGGGAGCAGTTATCCTTTCCTTGTTTTTTGAACACTGAAGCCAATTAGCTTGTAATCAGGTGGCTTATCTCCCCTAGCGCTAGGGATGAGGTATCCAGGAAACACTATCCAGGACACTAATAATCTGGATGAAATGTTTGGGGTTTTTCACACACTATCTATCAAGCTACTGGTTTCTTTCATGTCTTAAGAATAGAATGTGCTCCTCTACTGCCAAATTCCCTCTGGAAGTGGAATACTCAACCTTGACAATGAGATGTGTCTTTCTGCAGTGATGGGAGATTTTTTTACTTCACTCTGAAATTCTTGCATGACGCCCCAGAGGCCGTGTGAGAGCAGGTGAGCGAGGGTCTAGAGGCCTGCGGTCAGTGGTGGATTGCCCCCGGTTCGGACCGGTTCACAAGAACCAGTAGTAAAACCAGTGGGATGCCCTGCCCACTGCCCTGTGCGCGATCTCGTTGCGAACTGGTAGTAAAGGTAAGTAGAACCCACCCCTGTCTGGGGTGTTATCAGAAATGGCATGGCATATCACCTGTAGATTGCCATTACTGCTCTAGTGTAAAAAGCCTCAAGAAAAGAAAAAAAGACAAACACCAAAGAATTTTAAGCCCTCTTTTTTTTAAAGGTGCTAAACCAGGGGTGGTATTCATTTACCTTCGCTACTGGTTTGCAAATGGGAGTGCATGCACCACCTCCACGCATGTGCTGGACCTTTTGTGCATGCGCAGAGCATATAAAACAGGATGTGATGTCGGGTGGGCGGAGCCTCCCGCAGCCGCCACTACCGGTTAGCCTAAACTGGATAGAACCGGCTGAATGCTAAACATAATATTTGTACAGCACATGGTATAATCAAAGTAGCATGGAATTCTGGAAAATACTTGTAGGATATATAAAAATATGGCTAATAAACTTAATGTAGCAATACGGAGCAAAACTTAAACATGTTAGCTCAGTTTATTGCTTTTCAGGATGAAATCCTGTGCTCATTTTTCCTAAACGGAGCCTTGGGGAACTTGGCAAGGTTTCCGAGATTCCCTAACAAATCTCTCTATATCTGCTTAGATCTGCAACCTAGATCAAAATGAAAAACAATTCTCTCAATTCCTTCTGTTATGTGGTTGTTTGATAAGCATCATTACAAGTCACTAAGTAATGGATAAGAATATAATTGAATCATGGCTTTGGGTTATGTCCCTGAATGCATACGTAACGATAACACAATAGTGGAGATGCAGGTACTTGAGTATTTGGAATAGAAAAAAAAGTTTTGAGTTCATTTAAAAGTATGTGTCACACCTTTTATCGTATCTTTCCCAAATAGGTCTAAATAAATGAGCAGTAACCAATAAAATCTGAAGCCAAACAAGTGATAATATTGTTTCCATTTAACAGTTCCAGCTATGAGAAGCCTTTGAATGTATCTTGGGTGAATCATTTTTTCAGTGCAGAACTGAGTCGCCAACCTTTCTTCACATTAATAAAACACTGTTAATAGCTTACTTAGCCATACCCAGAGAAATTTATTCTAGTTTCAAAGCTTTAAAAATCAGAGCAAGAGAATTACTCTAAACTGCGGATTGTTATGAAAGACTTGAGTCAACTTCATCCCTTCAAATGAGGATCAAAATGTATATGCATATCTCTTATTATAATGTATTTCATGCTTTAAAAAGTCAGTTAAACGTGCAAACGGAGAAATAAGCAAATGCTGGAGAACCTCTGATATTGTGCTTGAAAAACTGCCTTGTAATGAGCTTGTAAGTCTAGGACAGAATTTTATTGGTGAAGGTTTAATCAGCCATGAAATCTAAAACCAAATTCATCGTATTAAATGTATTCCAGATGGAAAACAAACTGTGGAGTGCAAGAAAAAAGAACGGAAAAAGCAAAGGAAGAAACCATACAGCTCTAACAATTCGATTGATAACTTGATGGCGGAAATGCCATTTGCTGGAGCAGATATTGAACTTGAACTTAGCAGTAAGTTTAGTAGAATAGAACTCTAAAACTTCATTAGATTGGATATTCACATTGTAGTTAAGCGAACAGGTACCATTTAGGCCAGATTTCTTCAAAAGAAAATTTCCCTAACTTTTGCCATTTCAAATTCCAGGTCTTTTTAATTCTCCCTTTCAAAATGGCTAGAAATAGCCTTTTCTGAAATATGGCTTTTTCTGAAATATGGCTTTTTCTGAAATATATTTGAATTCCAAATAATTCAGTATAAGAATTCTTTTGATGAAGTAAAAGCTTGCTGCTTTCTAATGCTTGCTGTTGCTAAGGAAAATGCCACAAAAGGGCAATTTCAATAATGAAAAATGCAGTTAAAACATTTAATAAAGAAAGATGGGATTGCTTTATTATACCAGAAGCAACTAACTAAAAGATTAAGTGTGACCAGGGTGTATGAACACAGAACTAATTAAAGCTTTAGGAGCAGAGCAAAAGGAAGACTTAATAAGTACCCTGCAAAGGCCACCTGGAACTGAATGATGTTGTAATTTGAGTTTTAAGTTTCAAAACATACAAAGCAAACAAAGGGTACGCTCACACGAGCACTCTGAAAAAATGACATGGATTTAAGGTGCCCCAGACAATACTGGAATACAATAATTTTGAAGCAACATTGTATGAGTGTCTCATAAAAGAAAAAATGAGCAAAAAAGTGCCCCTTCTGGAAACAAAAGTATTTCCTAATCATCTTGACCCCACTATGTTTTATGTTTATAACAGGTAGAAACTTTTCAAACTTTGAATTTTTGGTGCTTTTTTAGCCACGACAAATGTTTGGGGGCAGGCAGGAGATTTTCCCATTAATGCATGAGAGGTTGAATTGGGGGGAAAAAACATTAGTGGGATTAAGCAAACTGGTACCAGATATTCTACGCTTTAGAGTTCTTAGTGGTCTCTTAGTTTGGTTGTTTGCTTTCAGACATTTCATTACTTGACTAGATCGTATCAGTGCTAGGGATATGGGGTTTCCTCCCCACCATAGCTTGCTGACCAGTGTTGATGGGGATGTGGTTTTCTCCTTGACAGTTTCTTCATTTAGGGTATTGGTTTTTGCTAGATTGCTTGTCTTGAACACCAATGTGTACTTAAACACATTCTCTGCAGCAGGGGTCGGTTCTAAAAAAATTTACTACCAGTTCTGTGGGCATGGCTTATTTTGTGGGCATGGTTTGATGGTCATGCGACAATTCTTTAGGATT
>JANHZT010002011.1:100233-127422 GCA_032468215.1 Stegonotus admiraltiensis | reverse complement strand
TACAGAGTGGGCGTATATATATGTGAAGAAATTTGAATATTCATCACCCAGTTCCCAAGCAACCCAAAGTGAAATATCCCAGCCATGGATTGTGGTCGCGGTGCCCAGAAAAAGGACGTTCAGGTAAGCAACGTCCATTCTGAATATTTCTAGTTTTACTGTATTATTAAATTTTCTTTTTTCATCGAGAAATGAAAGAGGAAAGAGTAAATTTAAGAGGAGATACATCTCCATTTTATAGGATGATAGTCTCATTACTAGAAAGTGTTCAAAATAAATAAAACTAATTTAGTAATTATAACAAGTTCATGTATGATTTTATTTGTGTTCTCATTTAAACAGGACTAGTATCTCACTCTTGATCTAATGTCAGTCATAATGAATAATTTAAGAATAGTATGGGTTTAAATGTATATGAAAGCCATAGGTTCCTACTGTGAATGCAAAAGCAAACTAAAAAGAGAGAGAAAGGGAGAAATATAATCTTGTCTTGATCATATACTGCCATCTATGGTTGTGCCTGAACTAATTCAATTTCTCATGTATTGTAACTGTATTTTAGTAACCAGTAATAAAGGTATTTTTTCGGTATGCAAAATACCTGAATGTACTGAATTAAAGAGTTCTATTGTAAACCTAAAGAAACTGGGACATTTGAAAACAATATCAACATGAAGCATTCTAGATTTTATTTTTTAGAATACCAGGATACAAAAACCTTTAACATACACAACAAAGCAATGATAAAATTACTATTAAAAAAGGAATATTGATACCAATTTCTTTACTTTTAAATGTTTTTGCATTGTATATTTTCTGGACTATTTTTGTGTTATGGACTATTTAATGCACATAACACAAATTTAGAAATTATCAGTGGAAAAAAGTAAGTAAATAACCTGAACATAATCCTTTTGTGTGTTCAAATATTAACAAGTATGTTTACAAAAATACAGGGAAATCTATAAATAATCTTCTAAATTTAATTTCAGTTATATTTATTCACAAATACAAATTAATACTTCATCAAATGTAACAATAGCTGTATGGTGGTTTGCAGGATTAGGATCATAGTTTTGTCATCTCCCATATATGACAGAATGGGATATGCTGGTTGGATGTAACAAGGGTCGGGTAAAACATAATAAAGGGTTGATTGGTAACTCAGTTTGGTGCATTATGAATTTTTCAGGCTTTTGTCTGAAGCAATAAGTGGTACTTCTTTCTGATGTATTTCCTACTTTGTAACAATTCAGTATACACTAAACTATATAGTTCAGTCTTATATTATTTGTATTACAATTACTTATATGCTGTCATTCAAATCACTCTAGGTTAATAGGTTACAATCTGGAAGCTGAAGACGGTAACACCTCTTGAATCATAAACTCCTTTACATCCACTTGGGAATTATCAAGATCTAGGGAGAGGAATTTTTCCACCAGAGATTTGCAATTTTGCATCTGTTTCTCTTTTGAGGGGTGGTCAGTACGTTGGATAGGTTTTCCACTGCGAAACAGTTCTGATACTTCGACTCCTCTGTCAATAATTTTAGAAGGCATGCCAGCCAAAGCTGCAATATTGGCTGCATGGCTGACAGTGGACATGCCTTCTTTAATCTGATAGAAAAATACAAGCTCATCTCCATCTTGATGGGTATCCATGGTCAGATATTGCACAAGAGGAGTGTGGGGCAAGAGCTTTAGTTGCATCAGGCTATGGAAATTAGTGGCAACAAAAATGTGTGGGCACTGGCTCACTTGTGCAATCCAATGCCTTAGAATAGCAGCCAAAAGGGAGAGGCCATCTATTGTATTCGTGCCTTTGCCAAACTCATCAATTAACACCAAAGAGTTTTCAGTGGCATTATTCACTGCTTTGGCTATCTGGTTAAGATCAATCATGAAAGTGGACAGTCCAAGAGATACTGATTCTCTGCTGTGGATCCTTGTATAAATTCCATCTATAGGTCCTATTTCAGCTTCAGTAGCAGGGACATAACTACCAATTAGAGCCATAAATGTAATAAGGCCTACTTGTTTTAGGTACACACTTTTACCAGATGAATTAGGCCCAGTAAGGAGCTTAATCTGTCCATATGTTTCACTGCTGTCCACTGAATTAGTCACAAAAGTTTTTGCACATAACTCTATCAGAGGGTGCCTTCCATCTTTTATGTGAATAATATGAGAATGAGAGAAGCTGGGTCTGGTATATCCATTCTCTCGAGCCATGACTGCCATGGATAATAGCACATCTAAATGTGCTGTATATTCAATCACATCACTAAGTACTGCAGATTTTTCCAGGATCTTAGACTGTAGCTGGTACATGATTAATGTTTCCTGATCTCGTATTTCACAGTGAAGGTCACCAAGCAAACTATCCAATTCTTTGGTCCTGGCACTGCGATAATGCAGCTTTTCTTCTGATAAGAACATAAAATCTAGACCTGCAATCTCAAAGTCAGTCTTGCCCACCATTGTGGGCAGCCGTGGAATAGAGAGTAAGAACCCTATCAAAGGAATATAAACAACACTGCAAGATGGAATCCTACTATCCAGGTCCTCTAGTTCTTTGCGAGCTACCTCTGTAAGGAAGTCTGAAAGCCCCACTAGTTTTCGTTTCTTCTCATCAATTATGGGGTCCACATTTGGTCTGACAATGAAGTGGTTTTCCGAGATGCTGCTTTCAAAATCTACCACTTTGCTAATTAGGCTGGCTATATAGTGTAGATCATCAGTGAAAACATGAGAAATTGTCTGGAAAAGCTCAATGGTGCTTGGGAGAGAGCGACATTTGTCTCTTAGGCACACAGCACTGTAAACAGTTTTGTAAAGTGCCTGCCAGTCGCTTACCTTTGTGTTAGAAAGAGCCATCCTCTTAAGAATCACAGGTACATTTTTTATATTTTTGAGACATTCCTGTAAGGTCAGAATTGTTTCATGGTTCTGAGCTAACAAAAAGAATTGGATAACATCCAGTCGCTTATTAAGCTCTGTAAAGTTGCTAGTGGGCCTCATAAGCCACAGTCTCATCAGTTTCTCTCCCCACTTGCACCTACAGTGGTTCAGAATTCCATATAAGCTCAGGCCTTCTTTCTTCCCAGTGGCCTGCTTATACACAGAAGGATGTACTTCATTTTTAAAAATCTGCAGTACACAGTAAGTGTCCTGATCCACATTTACGGTATCTGTCAATACAAACTTTTTAAAGGCCAAGATGGGGACAACAATATGACTATCTTCTAGTTCAACTCCAGGTCTTCTCCTGTCAAGGAATTTTAGCAGAGCTCCTAATGCTCTTAGCACAAGAGGGCTCTCAAAAGGTAAAATAGAGGACAAATAGAGATTTTTCTCAGTTGCTGTCATGTGAGAAGGGACAAAAGGGAATTGCCTAGATAGAATCCTTTGTTTGCCCACTTCTAAACCAAAATCCATATTTGGATAGAGGACAACCTCTAGTTTTCCTCCTTCTGGCTTTTCTCCTTCAGTGGTACCTATATTGGTCAGAAATTTGGCAATGTTAGAATCTTGTTTGGCACTACTCAATATACATTTGGGAGAGACCTCATCTACCACTCTCTGAAGCAGTTTGAGGTCTTCGTTGTCAGGTGTGTCAGACATGAAATATACTGAGCAGTCTCCAGTGTCATAGTAAACAATTCCCAGCTCGCCTCCATACCACAAAACACACAGGTAGATTTCAGATGGCCCTTCATCTTCTTCAGTGACATGCTGAGGTTGGAACTGGCACTGGTTGGAAAAAGTAGCAGCAGTACTCATTTTCCTTGACTTCAAAAAAATTCAAGCATCTGTGTAGTTGGATACATAATATTGTATTAGTGGCTCATTCTTTATGGAACATGTGTGCAAAATGAGGATTATATAATCTTTTTAAGCTAGAAGCCATATATCAAAGAGTAAAAGGACCCAGGGTAAAATAGTGGATGGACCAGGACAAAATCTAATTAATACAAGATAATTAACTCATACACATGAACATTCTGAGGGCCCCATCCACCCTTAACATTAATTTATTCCTTGCATCCAGTTTTAAATTAAAATACAACATTCATACACCAGGTCAATAATCTTTCTATATACATTTTTTAAAAGAAAGGCTTCAAAATTATTGTAATATTGTTAGATAAGGAATGAATAAAAATAATTTTGTTTTGCATTTTGGAATCAAGACTGAAAGTACATATGCTTCCCAGAAGTATTCTTAAAGTGAGACTACTGATATTTGTAATCTTTGAAGTAGAAAGTCCAAATAGAAATATTATGCACGATAAATATGCAGGATCAAATGTGTATGTAAACATACAGATATTTCCCTGTTGTAGAAATATAAATTCTGGACAGCAATATATGAACCAGATTAAATTTTAGCTAACAAACAGTTGTTATTCTTCTGCATGATTTATATTATATTATTGCTTTTGTATACAGAATTAAATATGTGAAAAAAATTCACATAATAGATGCCAGTCCATTATGCCAGTCGCAGTAAGCATTTCCATTTCATATGCATTTGGTTTCATACAATTTATTATTGACTGCAGGCAGGCAGACCTATAAGGGAACTTCAGGTTGTCATACAGAAATAGATTTGGGTATCATCATCAGACTGAGAGCACCCAGTTCTGTTTCTCCTGATGATGCCCCACCAGACATTTCATGTAAAAATTGAAAAAAGTTTGGAGATAGACTGGAGCAATTACCATATTTTTTGCTCCATAAGACACACTCCCCCCGCCCCCTTGAAAAAGTCTGTGCGTCTTATGGAGCGAATGGAGCCGGTCCTTTGGTGAATAGCAGCCGGGCCACCGCGGCAGGGTCCTTCTACAGTGCTGAACCCACCTCTTCTGTCTTTGTTATTGCTTGCCTCTGTGGTCCTTTCAGGCTCCGCCACCTGCCTTCACTACACTGCTGCTCCATATTCTGCGCTCCATATTCACAGTGAGACAGCGCTCCACATTCATATTTTTTTCTTGTTTTCCTCCTCTAAACCTATGTGTGTCTTATGGTCAGATGTGTCTTATAGTGCGAAAAATATATGCAGTATGTTTATTCATAGTATATTTATTTATTCAGAAATTTACAGAACTGAATAAACCTTCTCTAATAACTTGCTAGGTAGAAGTAATAAACAACGATCAGAAGAATATATGGTGAAAAAATAACATCTCAAGTCACCTGTCCAATAGCTTTTTGGGGGTAAATCATCCTAATAGATTCAGGGACCCCACAAAGATGATGTATAGCCTTTAATCCAACATTAACCAGATAGCAGTCTGCCCATAACTCCATGGTAGACCTCAGACTTTTCCATTGTCAGAACAGCCTCCTGATTAGAACAAAAAATCAAATTAATCAGGGAAACTGCATTATATCGACCCACTGCTCTGTTGGTTGCTGTACATTCCTAAACTACCCCAGACAAACCAGCTCCACAGTGGATATTGAAGTCACCCAGCACAATAAGCCCAGATGCTTCTAAAACGTGAAAATGACATCTAAAATAAACTCGATAGAAATTTCCTTCATCATCAGGACGAGTAGTACACTAACAAAATCCCAATGCATTCCTGGTCCCAAGCCTAAAGTAGCCAGATTCTGCATGAACGGGTTTCCTCATAAGTATCCTGCTAATAGAGATACCATGACAGTGTTAATCTATTCCTCATCTGTCTGCAAGCCATTTTTTAGTACTGAAAGTAGATATTTTCCATGCAGAACCCCTCACTTTATCCCTTGTAAGAATTAAGAGGTTTTGTACTAGTGTTGCTGACTGTCCCCTTCTAAAGTGGACTTCCCATTTACAGTATTTTCTAATTATTCCTGTGGTATAAACTAGCTTGATCTATATTTCCTAAATTCATACCATTTTTTATTCTTACATTTATATGCATGTACTATATTTTAGTCTTGTGCATGCTTTGAAAATTATTTGGAAAAGATGAAAACCCCTTTGCTGAAATGCCATGCTTGCATTCTTATATGTTCAGTGTACTATATCTCTTGAATAATTTCTGATTGATGCATAGCCTTATTTTACAGACAGGTATCCACACAGGTACATACACTGGCATGTTTCCTATGCACGCTGTTGCAATACAGTTGCAAAAATACCTTGCTAATACTTTCCCATCAAAGCCCGTTTTATATAACATTTATTTTCTGAATTTGTCTCTTGCATTCTTTTCTCATAGAAGCACAAGCATTTTTCCATCATCTCTATAGTCATCCATTGAAGTCTTGTGATCCTTTGCTTATAAATATTCCAGGATGGCTGCATTGGTTTTAAAGAAAGTGAACTTCTTGCCTTTGACAGAGCCTCTAGGGCAGTGATGGCAATTTTGGGGCTTGGCATGTGAAAAATGTAAAATTGCTTAACTTGACTCAGTTGGCGTATCACATTACTACCATCCTGACCAAAAGTGAAATTCTTTACCTTCCCTCCGTCTCTCCCCCCACGTTTGCCCTCCTGAACAGCAGCACTTGATAGCAACACTGAGACTAGGCCTGAAATGGAGGCCTAGGCCTTGACTTCAGCCCTAACCCCACTGCTGCCAATCAAAAAAGGCCAGCTCGCCATTCCCCAAGGCACACAAGCAATGGGGAACAGCACATGTGCACACACACACACACACACACACACCTCAAATTCCTCCTAAATAATTTCTTTTCCCTAAATAAATTCTCTCACCATTTTCTCTCACTTTCAGCATTCCAGAGAGGGTCCCCTCCCCCACCAGTGTTTGTTCTCCAGATTCTTTTCTGCCATTGTCCAAACAAAATTGGGGGATTGACAGTGACAATGTTTTGACAATGAAGGGTTGTCACCTAGCAGCAAATATGCTTTGAGATGGGTGAAGAGACTAACCTGGCTCAAGGGAACCATTTAGCATGCCATGACACCAAAATAAAATCATTTTCAGATAGCTTCATTGCCAGCATCTTGAGGGGAGAGGACTAACTTACATGTTTCTGCTCCCCCCACAAGAATGAAAATTAGTTTTTAAATTAACTTTGGAGCTTATTTGGAGTAAGGCATTTACACAAGGCCTTTCTTTTTCACAGAAACATCTCTGAGTTAAACAGGGATAACAAAGGTTGGGTAGGAAACCAGCCCTTCATATAGATGTCTTAGACATAAGATGAGGAATGTTCAATCTATAGAGGAAGATGAGACTGTATTTTCCAGTTTTGGAAATTCTCTTGTTAAAATTAGGAAAAGGGACCAGCTTTTCATATTTAGAGGAGTTACCAATAAAGGAGAATATTTGGAATTCAGGTTTGGAATGAGGGGTCCTTGGTACTCTCTGAGCTGGGTTGTTTACTTGCAGATGTTTCAGTGCACTGATGATGTTACCTAGTTTGGGTAATGAAATGTCTGCAAGAAAACTTGCTTAACGCATTGTAAGCCGCCCTGAGTCTCCGGAGAAGGGCGGCATATAAATCAAAGCAAAACAAAAAACAACCCAGCTCAGAGAGCACCAAGAACCCTTCATTAAAAGGGTTAGTTTGTCTCCTGTTTCTCATTTGTTTAAATCCCTTGGTAGTTGATGGAATGCAAATATTGTATTACGCTCTTGCAGTGTATTGTAGTGGCAGTGTGGGTGGTTAAGTAGCCTCTGTTCATAGTTATTGATTTAGAAACACTTGCTATGGACTAAAAGGAGCTAGGGATGAGATACCAAGAAGCAGCTCATATGCAGCACACATGATGCACCACTAGATGTCAGCCGCATTTCAAGCACTAACCAAAACAGAGCTATCTATCATATAGTAGTTAGTGCTAAATCTCATATGTCCCTTTATTTTTCTGAGAGTGTTGCTTGGTTCTTGTGCAAGAAATTGTGCTCAAAATAAATCATTGCTTGAAGAAAGAAAAGGTATAACGCTTATTTATAGATAACTTCAAGCAAAAAAATATGATAATCGATTATTATGTGCTATTCAGCCAATGTTGATTCTTAGAAGCCATATAGTTAGGTGCCCTTAACCTGATCTTTTGGTTCTTCAAAAAATTGCACCCATTGCTGTTACAAATTAGTTCATGCACCTTGTCTTCTTCTTTTTCCTACCGCATTTAGCAACTTAATAGACTTTTCTAAAGAAGTAGATAATGTCCCCAAATATGATAGTTTGAGTCTGGTCATTTGTGCCTTTAGTGAATTAAATTTAAAGCTGATTATAAGTCTTTTTCTGCCTATTTTATTTTAAATATTGTACTTAAAAATTTACATTTATGATATGCCTGTATTTTGAAGTACATGTTATATTGCTTAGAAGGAAATCATTTCAAATTATCGAATCAATACTTTCTTTAGGTACCAGATGCCAAGTTGATATCGTAACATTTAGTATTATGCAATTGGTTGTTGTTCTGTTTACTTATATAAGTATATATTACTCATAGAGTAGCAGAAGTCCCTTCCTATCACAAATGGCAGTAATTGTCATAATTAACTTTTTTTTAAAAATTGGACTAGATTGTGAAAGTTGTGTTCAGATTCAGTTATGTAAAGTACAGTTATGTAAAATTCGGTTATGTATATGGGAACATGAGTACAGCACCTGCCTGCAACTTATTACAGTAGTCACACCTTTTCTCAAAATTGTGTAGTTGTTATGAAAGGCATCTGCTTGATCCTGGAAGGATGTAACTATTCTAAATAGTTGGGACCGAGAGCTGAGTTTACAATTCTCTGCAATCCTTAACACCTTTTTGGTATCCTATCCAAAATGCCATACAGGAAAATCTCAAAGGACTACTATTTAGAAATAAACACAGGGAAACAACTGAGAAAAGAGGGAAATAGAGATAGAAGAAAAGAAAAGAACAAAAAACTTACTTTGTTATTCATATTTTTAATAACAGTCAGATTATAGAAGAAATAACAAAATATTGAGCTGATTTCCATTATTCAACACAGAAACCCATAAAAAAGACACAAAGGTAAAGAATAAGGAAAAAGTAACCCAAACGTGGGCACCAATTCTTATTTATTTTAGTGGAGAGTGTAGAGACGATTGAAATCCTGATGTGCAAATCTATTGGCACTGATTCTTCAACACCTCATGAGCTTCTCATCACAAGAGAGCAGTAGAGTATAGGTAGGGATCTAAGGTGGTACTACCTGCACAGCTTAATCTGCACAACTGCCCAGAGGAAGAGTTCAAACAACATGAAAGCATACTGCATTTTGTCACTCTTGCCATTGCCTGCATGATATAGCTGAACTGCCAGGAACAGCTGGGAATATAACAGCAAAGCCTGGAGCTTCCAGAGATCAGCTATGAGTCTAGTATTAACCTCAGTTGCTAATTATATTATTTACCAATTAAAAGAATTGTACTAATGAACAGGGTATACATGATCCATCAGAGATTATACTTATAACTGATAGCGGGTTTTGGTCTACAGTGCTGATCTTTTTCTTGCCAGACAGAAGCCTACTTTAAGAAGATACTAATCTTATTGGTTAAGCTATTGTAGTGAAATTTAATGGTTAATATATTCCCACAGCTGTGGTAGTTTTTTAAATTAGGTCTTTAGCTAGGATATAATCAACTTTATTTTAAAATTTAATGAGATCTAAACTAGTACTACCCGAAGATTCACATTTTTAGGTTATTCTTTGAAATGTTTTATATATACTCATTGTATGATGTTCACTTTCCCTTTTTCTCTCTGTGCTTTTTCTTTGATGTTACAAGGGAGTGAAGAGAATTGATTCAAGCATGTTTGCAAATTTCAAAAATCATCATTTTGGAGATGAATTTATGAACCGTCTAGATCTTTGCTCAATGTTGAAAAAAAAGCAACCCAATGGCTACTATCATTGTGAATCCTCGATTGTAGTGGGTAAGAAAACATATTTCTTAATCTTTTCTATGCTATCTAATAATGCAGAATATATTGTATGTGTAAAATCTTGGCTGATTTATTTATAGAATTTTGCAAAATTTGCAATTTTGCATATATTCAAACAATAAGAATGAAAGCTTAATTACTAGGCCTGTCATAAGGCTTTGAAGCTTTATTACATAGTGTTGCCCTGTCTTCAAGCAATGCTCTTAGAAAAGTGGCTGTGTGGCACACCCTGATTACAGTAGATGCCCTGATTTTTTTGTATTTCAGCACTACAGCATAATTTCAGTAATCTGGGGAGATTATTATAGAATCTATTGGTTTTTCTGTCACAACCAAATACTTTCCTGATTGGATTTTTTTAAATGCTTGTGATGTGTACATTCTTATGTATCCCTATGTACATTTGTATATACATATGTGTGTATAAAAGGTAACGTGCTTTGGGGTAAAACAGAGTAAAACAATTCTTCTGTAAAAAGAACTGTAAAAGCATTCCCTTTAAGTTTATAATTTACTTTGACCTCTCTTTACTTTCACAGCAAGAAGATTCCTAATGGTTCTACAAAATATCTATATATCAATAAATATTTGTACATAGTGATAGTGGTAGTTTATTGATTAGTCTTATGTTCAAATCATAAAATAAAATACAAGATTTAATTCTAGAATAAAATATACCGAAGAAAATATAGTAATAAAATACATATGTGATAAATACAAAGAATCAGCATTCAGATAAATAGGATATCCTATCTTTACAGGATATCCTGATCTGTTCAATGTAATTGGTGCCTTAACTAGAAACTTAGCAATTCTGCTTACAATATCTAGTTTAAAGCCCAGGAGGAAATAGAACAATCTGCAATTCAGATCTCAGTGGGCCATCTTTTCAAGGAGAAATGTTAAATATGTAAATCTAAGCAGTACATACAGTTGACAGTAAAAAAAACCATGAACAATATCTTCAACAACTGAGGCACTTCACGTGATGTGGCAGGTGATAGAAGCACCAATATTTAGCCATAGAATCCAACAATTCAAATCTTGCTCTAGAATATGGCCCTTCTTAAGAATATGTCAGGGATTTAATTTTTATCTATTCACAGTGATAGTAGGAGAGTTTCATTGGGTTTAGGCTATAGACTTCTAATACCTGTCACCAAATCTCTGTTTCTTCACCTCACTTTCCTCTAGAATTTAAATGGAAATATGTGGCCATATGTTAATCATTCTTTGACTGACAGTTCCAATACCCAGTTATCAAGGTAGTATTTTCATTTTGAAAAACTGCCTACTTCACAAACTGATAAATTAGATCTATAATTGCACATTAAAATTGCTTTCTCTGTCATGCTTTAGGGAGGAAAGGCTAAAAGATATATTTGGAATCTGCTTATCTTTTTTCTGCTGTAACCAAGTTGATGGAAACGGAATAGAAATAGGACTGTTTCTCACAGTTGATTTGAAGTGTTATGCAGCTGTCCTTGAGCCAGCAAAAGAATTGCCTCTTCTATTCTGTAGAATCCTATTCTGCTACAGTAACAAGGTCAGCAAATGGTGCTGCTATTTATTTACTTCAGGCCACAAAAAGAAAGGAACTTGATCAATTCCCTTTGCTTTGTTTCCCCCTTCCAGAAAGTGATTCTTGCTGATAAGAAAACACTGTCCCTAGTAAAGAGTGGGGGAAGTTTGTGTAACAAATGACAGGCTCCTAAAAGGGATGTCAAGTAAAACAAATGAGAATTATTTATTTTAAGCAAAGACTGTCTCCAAAAAGCACTGCATGGAAGTGGCTGTACTGGCCATGAGTGACCAAGGGATCCAGTTGATCTAATGACTGGAAAAATCCAGAGAAGAGCTATGGAAAGCATATGTACTACAGGAGATTTCTGGAATCATGCAATTGTGAGTGGTCTTGCCTGGAAGAACTGTCATCATCCCTGATATGAAACACCTCCAAAGCTGGAACAGAATGCGCTAAATGGTGCATTTCTACTCAGCATTGAGGATAATAAGAAGTAACCATGGTGCATTACACAAACAGCTATGAAAACTAGCTCCTGGTTGAATGGCCAGGAGCATAGTTTGGTCAAGGCAATAGCTGTAGCATTCTTGCAAGAGTTCTGAGAAACACAAAAGAAATAAAATAGTAAAAAGAAAATTCATGCAAAACCTTTTTGGAAGGAGCAGCAATAAAACTGTTAATGCAAGTATACCTCAAGGTACGACAATTCAATTAGTGACAGTTCAAAATTACGAACCACCCACCCACCCCCCAAAAAAAAAAAAGTATTTTCAATCCGGTCCCAATGTTCCACATGTTGCAGTACCACAGTGGTCATTTGCCCTTATGACTGACTGCAGAGATGTTGCAACATGCCCACTGCCTACTTTTCCCCCTACCCTACCCCACCAGGTATACACAGGCACTGTGCCTGCTTTGTTTTCCACTTACTCATCCCCACCCAATTTCCCATGGCTTTACTGTACTTACTTTTCAGAACTCCAAAAGAGGATGACCCACATGGCAGAGAAGCCAAAGTCTTTTATTCAGAAGTCAGTGACGCTGTAAGAATGTGAGATGTAAGGAAAACAGCTTCACCCCATCTGAATAAAAGCCCAGCTTCTTTGCCATGTTTGGGCCCAGTCTGGCCACTGGTGAGCAGCCTCCTGCTTGCTGCTGACTGGCTAGTTCGAGTGAGCAGCTTCAGGGATTGGGACGTGGCAGCCAGTCAACATGGAGCTTGTTTCCTTTGTCTCATTGGGCTCCATGTTGATTAGCGAAATGCATTGGGAAAAGCAGGGAAATGAATCCTTGGGTTACAAATATAATTGGTAGGCTGTATTACATTCGTAATTTAAGGATTATCTGTACACCCAGTC
The DNA here is from genome assembly GCA_032468215.1 of Stegonotus admiraltiensis. NCBI lineage: Eukaryota > Metazoa > Chordata > Lepidosauria > Squamata > Colubridae > Stegonotus > Stegonotus admiraltiensis. Next base: position 114,651 of record JANHZT010002011.1, on the reverse strand, counting down.
ATATTTAACTAGCAATATACATATGGCAGAACTTGTCTTTCTTTTCCAGTTTCTATGTACATAAGACTATTGCTTTAAAAAACAACAACACCTAAATCCATATTCTAAAAAATAGGCCAGCATTTTTTCCAGAGCATTAAATCTTTTTTTCTAAAGATTTTTTTTTGGCCTTCTCATAGAAGAGCATAGCTGACTCTTTCACTGTCAAAAGGTGGTTTACCCAGCTTGCAAGTGCAGATGTTCTTATATCACAGAGAGAAGCAGCATTTAATTGGCCTTGCATTTGATCTTCTTCCGTTAAACTTCAGAGCTAAGATTTGTACAGAAATAGAGCTGGTTCTTTATAACTTCAGCCTTGTAGTCAGCAAATGGGAATGTCAAAAGAGGAGCAGGGAGAATGAAAGGAAAAGAGAAACTAGTTAGGTACAAAGTTTAGAATCTTTTTGCAGAGGAAATCTCTAGCCTCCAGTTTGACAGGCAAACAAGTACTGTGTACTATGTAAACTTGCAGAAAAGCCAAGAGTTTTCAGTGCTAAAATACACACACACCCCAAATTGGGTTCAGTTTATTCATGGATGGGCTTATCTATGAAAACATATGGCAGTACACCTCTCTAAAGTAACAATGTGTATACAGTATACTCACATATAAACCCATCCACATATAAGTCAATCTCAGATTTTTAACCAAAAAATCAGGAGAAATGTGCCACCTACGATAAGCCATCTGTGCAAACTAAAACATATGAAAGAATGCAGAATTGAATTGACTGGACAGATGTTATGGGAGACAGGTGGTCCCTCAAGTAATCAACACTTTAATATGGCTTTAAAAAACTGAGGTTGAGAATCAAAAGTGGAATTTGTTCTGCAGTATAAGAATCTTCTTTTTACTAGAATGTTTAAATTGCAATACTGAATCTTGGGATCTCTTTAGGTTTAGTATGTATACTGTGATTGTGTAACTAGCAACTGCTAATAAATTTTAGATAAAAATGTTTTAGATTGATTTGTAAATCAGAAGATTGCAGTAAGTGTTTGCAGAAAAACACAAAACCAAATGTTTTATGCAATGGTCTCATAATTATCTGAAATTAAAAATAAAAACATGTTAAGAAATTAGATGTTAAGAACTCCACTTTTATCTATTTGGACAGCAAGCATTAACAAATAATATGATACTATAATCTTTAAAAATACTTCATGAATTTATTGATGGAAAGGACCATAGGCAATAACTAATTAATTAGTTTTAGGTGTGCTTTGAGATAATTGGTAATATTAACTACATCTTGCAAATTTATTAGCTCTATAATAATTCAAACCCTAAGATGCCATTAAATAGTAAAATAATTTATTATTCAATATTATGTATCAATTTTACATTGATGTACTAATACAACATGTAAAAATACGATTTTAGCAGTATACTTCAGGGTCAGCAAATAATTTGATTTAATTTTCATTTGATTGAGACTTTTCCCCTTTGATTTTTAATATAAAATAAATACTTAGTTTACAACTCCATTTACAGTGAACAGATTTCTCATTCAAATACCATACATTTTATTTAAAAGAATAATGTCTTGTAAATCAAGGGTTTGTATATTAAATACTGTAATTTGAAAATGCAAAGAACTGAATCATGGAGGAATTAAAAGCTTAATTCTCGGAATAAATAAATGGCAACAAGGCTAATCTGTAAAAACACGTTAGGGTATTTGATTAAAACTTACAAAAGATTAATGATGATGTGTCACCATGGAATGATCTTATCTCAAAGCATTAAGATAAAGCTTTTTTTGAAGTTTGTCTGCTTTAGCTAATGTCTCCATAAAAGATTTTCTTTTAACTGCATTGGTCTATCATTCAGGCTATGAACTAATGCTCTAAAAATATCAGTTTTGATTTGATCAAGCACTCTGGCCCAATTCTGAAAATATTTTAGGATTGCTGTGTTATTGTTGAGGAACACATAAAGAGTTATAAATAGATACATTGGTCATATTTTGCTGGGCTAAATTGCTTTGTTTTGGTATAAAGGTTGATCTTAGAAAGAGCCATCCTGCAGTGAAAAACGAAAAGATTTGGGGGCCCTTTCTGCTTTTGATTTAGAGGATTCCTCTCCAAAATATATTATTAGATACAGTTAAAACTCTTTGAGAAAAGTAGTTTACATTGTTGAGAAACCACAATGTGGAGATTTAACTTATTTCTGTCAGTAGACTCATGAGAAAGGGCAGAAGGACTTTTCAAATAAGACGGGTTTCTTTGGCCTGATTTTTAAATGGACACTAAATTATTGTTTTAAGATCTGAGAGCCAGTTTTGTCTAGTAGTTAGAGCAACTAGGCTAGAAAGCAAGAGACTGCGAATTCTAATGTTACTTTAGCCATGACCTTGGGCAAGTCACTCTTAGCCTACCTCACAGAGTTGTTGTTGGGAAAATAGGAGAAGGATGGTGTGTTGGATATGTTCACTGTCTTGAGTTAATTCTAAAAATAATAATAAAGGTGGGATACAAATAAATAAATCTGCTTTATAGTTTAAGGAATCAAATTCTTTGCTGTAGAACATAGTACCATTTGGGATATCCATTGGCAATGTTAGCTGGTTCAAAATAGGGAAGCTATTGGAGTAATGTAATTGCTCCCTCCACCCCATGTTAGTAGAGGCAAGTTGTCAGTTTTGCCTGCTATTTTGATGCTGTTAACCCTGTAGACCAGGGGTAGTCAATCTTTTTTATATCTACCTCCCACTTTTGTATCTCTGTTAGTAGTAACATTTTCTAACTGCCCACCGGTTCCACAGTAATGGTGATTTATAAAGTAGGGACAAAACCCCTACTGCCCTCCGTGAGCTCGAACGCCCACTAGTGGGCGGTAGGGACCAGGTTGACTACCACTGCTGTAGACACTCCTGGGTACAGCCCTATATTGATGATTTGGCATTTGTAACAATTCAGGCATTGTGACTTTTACTATCATATAACTGTGCATTGTGCACAGGAAGCAAAGGAGGCAAAGAAGTCTTTCAGGAATACCAAGTGATTTCATGAAAAGTGAACTTTTTACAAGGAAATTTTCACGATGTACTTCTGTTGTCGGAAGAATTCCCAAGACTAAATCTATTCTTAAGGAAGTCAGAGAACTCCAGTACTGAATCTGAAATAAATATATTGTAATCTCTCTAACGGAGCTTTTTAAATCTTTGTGTTATAGATGCACCTACCATGTTTAAGTATATAGTGAATCCTTGATTCATTACCACTTGTTCGGCAATCGTTCAAAGTTACAATGGTGCTGAATGAGTATTAACTATGCTTGGTCTTTGAAGTTCCAGTTCTCCCAGCAACTGGCCAGTCACACGATCATAATCTGGGCACTTGACAACTGCTTGCACTTAACAATGTTTGCAGTGTTCCACAGTCACATGACTGCTATTTGCAACCTTCCCTGTCAGCTTCCCACAAGCAAAGTCAATGGGAAAACTAGTAGGGAAAGTTGAAAATTGTTCTGGTAAGTTACCCACATCTAACAGCAGCCACCTAAGCCCCATTGTGTTCCTGCTGTACTCGTCCCATTTGCACTCTGCAATAGCAACTTCAAGTCCTGTGACACTTACACCATCCCCCACCTTGTGCGCCTCTTGCACTCTGCAGCAGCCATCTCAAGCCCCACTGTGCTTGTGCCTCCCTGCCCCTCACACATCCCTATGCATCCTTTCCCATCTACTGGTAGCAGCCAGTTACCTGTCTGCCAGCCTGTTTGCAAACTACCTGGGACTTGCAACTTCCTGCTGGCTTCCCCGATGACTTTGGTTATTGGAAGTCAACAGAAAGTTGTGAGGAGGTTCTCAGTTAATAACCCATGTACCTCACTTAATGACAGCAATAAGGACTTCCAAGATTGCTATTTCTAAATGGTGTTAGGTCCACATCACTTATCAGTGGAAATTCTGGTCCCAATTACCATAAGTAAGGACTATAAAAGAGAATTCTCCATTGAGTTGATATATTATACTAATCGATAATGGTTAGTCTCTTGCTTGGGTTTATCTTAATGAAGTATCTGAGCAAAATTGCTGTGATGTATAAGCTATGGATTATGGCTCAGGTTATTGCATGAATGCAACCATCTTGATTTATTCAGAAAATCTTTATTTAACAAGTAGTAACTTAATGTGGTGAAAAAAGGAGGTTATTCTTCTTTTCCTCTTTATGGGGGGATATGCATACATATGCATATTTAAAGATTAAAACATTTTTTGAAATCTCAAATATTTTTTTAAGGAATTGTAATGTACATTTGTGTTCATGTAAAAATACCATACAAATGGATGATTTCTGTTTTAAAATGTCACTGTAGTTTTAGTGAACTAAATACATAAGGGAATGAAAATTTGAACTCTTACGTAAATAGGTTGTGCACGTTTAAAGAACTTTGTGAGAATCAGTAGTATCTAAGAAGCAATTAAATCTTGTTTAATGAATAAAAATCACAGAACCAGAAAAAATATGTAATGCTCATAGCAGCTAGTTCAGGTCCAGAATAGTGTAGCCACAATGGTCTTCAGCTTCCATATGAATCTGAACAACAACAAAAAAGAATCCTGTTTCCATCACATCCCTGGCTCTAATGTTACTTCTTCTTGTTTGTTTGTTCATTCTTTGAGTTTGAGTTAGCACTCAACAATTTACTTACAGAATGAGTTTTTTGTTTTTTCACTTGGCCTTCCTTTTGCCAAACCTGCAATTCAAAAGGAAGGAATATTGTAACAGAAAAGGTAGCCATGGCCATGATAAATTTTAATTTTATTTTACTGATAAATACCTAGAACAAGAACAAATATACTTAACACTCAAGATAAAAAGAAGATGCTACCAAAATTAAAAGGATTACAAGGATGCTATTCAGAAGGGTCTTTAGAGCATTGTCTTTAGAGCATCTACAGCTTGTTATCGTGATGCAGATAGGGAAATGCATTGGAAAGATCATGTCTTGCTTAAACTTATTCAGTGCCTTCAGGAAAGCAATGTGTTCTGTTAATAGGGCTGGGAGATAAATTTGTTCGGCTCAACTTTTAAAGCATACATTTCTAAACAGTATTTCTTGAATAGATTTGCATGCAGAAATGCAGTTATCTATTTTTGTATCTTTATGAGTTCTGCGATGCTGTTTTTCAATCAAAACAGAGTATAGGTAATCCTCGATTTATGACCACAATTGAGCTCAAAAATTCTGTTGTTAAGTGAGACATTTGTTAAGTGAGTTTTGCCCCATTTTACAACCTTTCTTGCCAAAGTTGTAAAGTGAATCTGGCTTCCCTATTGACTTTGCTTGTCAGAAAGTCGCAAATAGTGATCACATGACCTTGGGACATAGCAATGGTCATAAGTGTGAACCAGTTGCCAATCATCTGAATTTTGATTACATGATCATGGAGATGTTTCATAGGTAGTAACTGAAAAATGGTCATAAGTCATTTTTTTCAATGCCATTGTAACTTTGAACACTCACTAAGTGAACTGTCGTAAGTTGAGGACTACCTGCATAAATCTGTGTACTAAAGTATACAAAATGGTATATTTTAAAAGATAATGGACAAAATATCATTTTATTCAGGAAGTTTTCATTTGAGGAAAAAGAGTATGCTTGTGAATTTTTATGCAGGTGTTTAAAAATTGTAAATAAACATAGATATAGAATGAAGGATAGCTATAGAATAAAATGTATAAAAACAGTGAAATTATAATAAATAGATTTATTTAGCAAAACCTGATTGTATATTTATTACATCATTTTGCACCACTGACAGTTTTCATAGTGAAGTTTTATTAAATTCAGTATGAGAATTATAAACCCACATTTTTCTTCATGCTGAAATTATTTGGACATATTTCATTAAATACTCTTAGAAATCAACTATCTGTTGTCACTTCACAGTTGTAAAATGAAACAAAAACGTTTTTCCCAGTTAGATTCCTTTTTAAATAAATAAGGTGTTAGTCTCCTGAAAAGAGTAAAATGAAAGAAATTCCCACCAGACATATTTTCTTTTGCTTTAATGACAGGCTTTTACTTATGCCCTGTAGATGTGTGTTAAGTAGTCATGTTTAATTCATTTGTTCTTTAGAATATGGGTCATGTGCTTTTTTTAACATGTGATTTGACAGGCTGACAGTTTTTGCTTAAGCAGGCTTTATTACAAAATGTAGATGAAACTGTTCATATGCATGATAGAGTTTTATAGTCCATCCTGCCATATCAGAATAATTTATAAGTACCATATAATATTTGCCTGAAAAGTATCACGCTAGTATTTCCATGAAAGAACCTTTTGACTTCTGTCCTTGATAAGATACCAAATGATCTTGGAACAATTCTCAGTGTTCTCAGGACAGGGTGTTCTGTTCACATTGTTTTATGGAACAGTTGTGATTCAATATTTAAAAATAATACTCCTCTGTTTTTGTTTGTGGATGATACTGCAAAGAAGAAATTCTGTAAAGACACAGAAAGAGTAGGAAAGAGGCTTAGTACATAACTTGTTATCCTGTAATCAATGTTTTTTTTCCTTTGAATTTCTTTCACTGTTAAAGTTTAAGAGAACCGAGTATCAGTTGTATCATCACATTATCCCTGTTGGACTATGAGTTTAGCAATTACCTTACAATTGTTTAAGGTAATTCATAAGGGGAACGCTAGAGGTTGCAGTGAAATATTAATTACTTTTCTGATAGTGGTGGGAAATTATTGCTTTGCTGGAATTTGGGGCTGCAAAGTTAAATTAGACTCCGTGAGCACTGCATGTGGTGAAAGCTAAACTAAACTATGGTGTAGAATCCCATATGTTGAGGCCAGGCAGCCCCTCCCTTAAATAAAATTATCAAAAGAATTTTCAGAATGACTGATGTATAAAATGTTGTTCTGCCAGGACAAGGTCAACCCCCCCCCCTCATGATTAGTCACATAAGCAGAACCAAGCATTATCAAGCATGTAGTATTAGTTGAAGTCTAGAAAAAGATTTAATACAGTGGAGCCTCGGTACTCTACTGCTTCAAAACTTGTTGAATTTGGTACTTAATGAATTTGGACGTGAAAATGTTGTTCCAGTACTCATTGTTTGTTTAGTACTTGATGCACTGCAAAAGGAAGTGAGGGACAGCCCAGAGGTGGACAGGAAGTTGATCATACTGGGAAGGTCTTTGACATAGGAAAAGGGACAGATAGGAGGTCCTTCCTGGCCAAAACAAAGGGACATGTGGTAAGTCATATGGTTTATTTGGTACTCATCCTTTTTAATATTCATCCCACCTCCCAGAACCAATTAAGAACGAGTACTGAGGTACCAATGTATTGTCTGCGACCTTAACAATTGGGAAATATATATATATATATACTTTATACATATAAATATAAATATAAATTGGCTTATATAGATATAGATATATACCAATGGAACAGCTTGCCTTCAGAAGTTGTGGGAGCTTCATCACTTGAGATGAAGAAAATCTTTCAAGAAAAGATTGGACTGCCATTTGTCAGAAATGGTATAGGGTCTCCTGCTTGAGTGGGGGGTTGGACTAGATGACCTATAAGGTCCCTTCCAACTCTGTTAATCTGTTAAAGATTTAGCCCGTCTCTGGTTGCATTCCCGCATCTTCATAAGCTTTAAGTGAGTTAGGATTATAAAATTACATGGTTTTTTTAAAAATTGAGATAAAGTGATGGAAAATATTGTATCTCTTACATTTCTGCAAGTATTACAGCTTTTGAGTCATAGAAGGACGAGAAAAAAAAATTGAGAAAGAAACTCTGCCTCTAACATTGTCCCAACTGTAAGATTTAAAACTAGCTATTAACATAACCAGTTCTTGATGGTGACAAGATACTGTATTTTGACATTCTAAATTCCTGTGGAAAGAAATCGTGAAATTTGTGAAGCACCCATGTGTGTATGCGTAAAATAGTGTCACTGTAAACCCCTCCAGATGGTAGGAATAGTTTTCCTTCTCTACACCTATCAGTGCCGAGGACAAAGAGGTGGAGCCTTTCTCATTCTTTACAGCAGAGAGCTGGCTGCTTTCTCTTTCCCTCCCCTCAGTGTGTGTGTGCGTGCGCCTTTCTGTGTTCCTCTGAGTAGAATGAACAGTTTGCCTTCAGAGTCGAGAGCAACATCCAGTTTACAGTTTGGGGTGGTGCATACTGAAAGGACGAGGAAGAAAACCAAACAGTAGATATCATGGGCCAGCTGTGCTGTTATCCTTTTGGAAGAGAGGAGAAAAAAATCAGTAAGTCTGATTGTTTTGTGCAATGCCAGTACTGGGTGCAGCTATTTCAGAATGTAGTTTACTGCTAAGAAAAAAAAATCCAGCTATATGCATTTGGAGCATGGGTCATTCTCACCTACACTTTAAATTATATATTATGGTTTAAAGGAATGCAGGTAAGTAGAAATTGAATATGTATCTGTATGTTTTTATACATACTGTATTACATTTCTTAGGCTAGGAAACAAATTTTATGTCTGTAACTCTGAATTATGGATGGTTTTTCTTTTAGTGCATATCATGAAATATGATTTAACATTGGGGTGTGTATTTGTTTAACTTACCAGATGTACCCTATCCGATAGGGCAGTGTTGCCACACTAAATCTAATTTCAATTGAAGGCAATGCTTACTAGCAAAATGTAAAGGACATGGAGGACCAAAAAGACAGATGATTTGTTGCTGCTGTTGTACTTAAAAATAGGGAAAGGATTCTCTAGTATTTTTGTTGCAATGCATTGCACCCCTTCAAAGAGAGCCTTCTTTTCTGAACAGCTGCCAGGCATGTTTTTAGTTTTATTCAGATTACAGAAAAAGCACTGCAATAGATAAATTTTATTAACTTATTTTACAATCATTATTTCAATGGAATGTTCATTTTTAATTGTGTGTTTTAGAATAGTTTGTATAGCATTATTCAAACATTGTGTGATATCAGACTTCCTATCAGAAAACTAATTGAGATACTTGCCATATCCTAAATTTAATTTAATTTTAATAGGGAATATTTAGGGGAACTGTTTTTAAGGTTACATTTTTGTTTTATTTTACATTTCATTTCTGTTTTTGTGATAGTTAGCTTTAATGACAAATACTGCAGTTGTATGCACATACCCTTGTCTACTCAGTGGAATTTCCAAATAAACAGTTTTAAGAATATTATATTAGCTGACCAGTAATATTACCTAGGTACTTTGGTAAACCCATGATTTAGTCACTGCTTAATTCCTGATTCTGAGTAACCTTTAATTAATCCAACACCTCCTTCCAATTACTATAAATGAAGTAAAATACAATAGAGTACAAAAATAGATTCTAAGAATCTTGGATGGAGATCCAATGTAGTTCCAAGAAATTTAATGAGAAGTGCAAGATAAGAGCCAGATTTAAAGTAAGAGGATGTGAGCAGAAATGTTGCTGAAATAACTGGCAGAATCTTGGAATCAAGTAAGAGAGGTAGGATGAAACAATGGGTTCCAAAGAAATATTGTTGTTACGGTATTTTGCTAGGAAGTCATGGAACAAATTAAATAAAAAGCTACTAAATCAGAATTCAGATTAAGTGAAGGCCAGAGAAAAATACATAGAAACATAGATGATAACTAGGTAAATGCAGATATCTGGTCCACTTCACTATGGTACATTTTCAAATATTAGTCTTTTTTCTTTATTTTATGGAAATTGATCTTTTTTAAATCAATAATTATTGCCAAGTTTCAAAGTACCTGTACTTTGTTAATCCTTTTGACTGCAAAACTTTTTTTAGTATATTCTTTCTCCAAATATCTGGGGTTTTATTTAAGCCCACAAACATTTTAAGATAAATATTAGTGGTTTCTCTGAATTCTGAGCTTAACTGAATTAGTATGAGTACAAGTTTGTGACATCATAATATAACATGGATGAAGTTTGTTATAAAGTTTGATCTTCCACATACAAAAGAGAAGCTATCATGTAGATTGTATGACATGATTATAATACTACATTTATTCTTCAAAATATGCTTACAATCAAGGGCATTGAGATCCTTTTCAAGCACTTCTTCCTTGGTAGTCATTCTTTTTTATGCAGAATAAGCAATAATGAATATATTATTTAGAAAATTAAACTTCACATACTTAAACTTTTAATGTTAAATGTAATTAAGCCAAGGACTGAAATGTTAGTAAGATTTTTCTTAATTGGGGCCATTAACTTTGTGCATGAAATGCAAAGTTGCATTATGAAGTAAAAATGAGGCAATAACTTTCATCCTCTATCTTTGGCCTGTATCTAAAACGCTTCGGTTAAGATTGCAAGTCAACATGGTTGCTCCCCCCCACCCCAATGCAAAAGAATCTTACATATAAGAAAATAATCAAAAAGTGAAAGCATTTTAGTTGCATAAGCTTTAATCCAGAGTTTGAAATGACACATTCCAATAACATTGGTTTGCAGACTAGCTCACTACAGTATTGGGGCATCAGTGTGGACATATCTCAGTCAAAAACACAAGACTGAAAACTGCAATAGATAAAATAGACCTTTTGGAAGAGATCTACAGAAGAAGCAAAATAAAGAGTGTGCAAGTGAAACTATTGATGGCATAGATGAGCTACTTAAGTCAAAGTGTCAAATTGCTCCAGAAGCCAAGAGGTTAGGCAACCAAATTTATTTCCGTTGTGTCTAGTTTAAGATCACTTTGCAAGAACAAATATCCCCAGTGTTAACAGGCTAATAGGATGCTGAAATATGAATAGAAATACAGTATAAAGAGACAAAGAACTCCTGTAGATCCATGGCCATCACATATATCCTGGATGATCAAACAGGACTGGCTCTGGCTTGTACTTGTATGGGAATTCCAGGGCTGATGGCTAGTTTGAGAAATTAAAGGACACCCTAGAAGAAAATAACAGTAAAGAACTTCTGTAATTTTGCCAAGAAAATTGAACGATGCTGTCAGCAGATTGAATTTGACATGAGGCTATCTTTATATAGAATCGTCTTTTTACAAAAGCTGATTCTTCATCAAGTTTATCCTCAATTCAGGCCCATCACCAGGCACATGCACATGCATGTATATGAGAAGAGATGTGTGTGAAAGAAGAGTTCTGCATGTTTACAATCCTGGCTGATTTGAACATGAATTTTGCAATTATAGCAACTTTGCAATTTTCCACTTCTGATGGAAGTTGTTTTTAGGGGCAAATACAGCATAGCACAATTTGGAATTGGGTGATCCTTTTCTCTTTAAATCAGCTGGTATCCTGATGGGTGGAATTGAATTTTTTTTAAAAAGCCTAGAATTTGTATAATACAGGTTAAAGGCGGATGAGGGGAAAATGACAACAGAACCATATAGTGTTATATGCTACTTAAAGATAAAGTACAGTAGCATGAAAAATACATTTATAGCTATGATAGGCCTTCAGGTTTGAAGAAGACATACTGCTGTACATTTCATTTGTGGACACAAAGGTGGTTCTACAGTCCCAATCTGGAACCACAGGGTCTAGCACAATGGGAGCACTACAATGCCATTGTTGTCATAATTGTGGGTATTATTTGTGATGCTGCTCATGGTTTTCTATCAGTTTTTGATAATGCCTGTCTTGAAAGCTGACCACCAGGTTCCATCACCATTTGTAGCTTTCTGGTTCTCTTGGTTGGGTATCACAATGATTTAGGGTTTCTTTCACAACATCTTTGTAGCAGTAGCATGGTCAACCTTGAGGTCTCTTCCCAGACTCCAGTTCACCATAGAGCAGTGATGGCTAACCTTTTTGCCATCGCGTGCCAAAAGCAGGGGGAGTACATGGGGGATGTGTACACACATGCCCACACTCATAATTCAATGCCCCCCCGCGCCCTCCCTGTGCGTGCGTGTGCAACCCTCCCGCTCCCCCTGCTTTTGGCACATGATGGCAAAAGGGTTACTGGTGGTCGCGGTAGGCCCATTTTTTTCCGTCCCCAGGCTCCAGAGGCTTTCTTGGAGCCTGGGGAGGGTGAAAACGGCCTTTCCCATCCCCCCCAGGAGGCCAAAAATGCCCTCCCAGCGCCTCCATGCAAGCCCTGTACTTACCTAGCATCCAAAATCGGCCGTGTCGAGACTCCTGGGAGGGGAGGGGTGGCACGGGTGGGTCCAGCTGAAAATCAGCTGGCCGGCGCACGCATATGCACTGGAGCTGAGCTAGAGCAACGACTTGCATGCCCACAGATATGGCTCCCCGTGCCACCTGTGGCACACGTGCCACAGGTTCAACGTCATGGCCATAGAGCAACTGGCAAAGCATACATTGGTCATCCATTCTGATGACATATCCCATCCGTGTCATCTGGGTTCTGATAATCAGGGACCCAATGCTCATGGACTCCACATGCTACTTAAGGTGTTTGTAGCATGAAAAATACATGCTGTTTAAATTAAATACTCAACCACTGTGTAGCATTGCTTCCTTTTTTATCTTGCTTCCTCTTTTAAATGGGATATTATGGAAGTTATTCTACTTGTTCTGACTCTGGCACAGGAACAGGAACATTTATAGCCTGTCTAGAATGAGGTACTAATTTTTAAACACAGTAATTGATAGTCTTGCCTTTATGCCAAATGTTAGAAATGAGGAAGGTTTTACAATTACTTTATTAAGTATGTACAACAAGATGCACCATGGAAGAACCACTCTGCAGTACACAAAAGTGATATACATACTGTCCCTCCCACCCTTCCCGCAGACTGTTTAGCTTTCTTCACTGTGTGCTGTGGAATACAGAATTCATATTAACACCTGCAAACAGTATAAAAATCCTCTCAAACATTTCTTTTTTTATAATCAAACCAAATGATAGTATAATAGGGTCACTTCTTTAAGCATGAACCTTATAATTTCAAATTCAATTTTGTTTTCTACTTCAGCTTCCAATATGGGCAATACAGTTGCTTGTGAAGGTTTTTGAATGATGCTTCAATTTTGTTCTAGTCTGGGGAAATAGATCAAGCTTCAGGTGCACTTTTTGGTTAGGTTTTGATTTATCAACCTGGTGCTATGGAATCTGCTAGTTTCTCTTTCTTTGTTTGTTTCTTGACTTTAATCAAGAGAAGAGCAGATAAAATAATAAAGTTTATTGCCTTTGCAAGGACATCTACCTTCTTTCTGACAGTTAGAACAATTAATCAGTGGAACAACTTGCCTCCAGAAGTTGTAAATGCTCCAACGCTGGAAGTTTTTAAGAAGAGATTGGATAATCATTTGTCTGAAATGGTGTAGGGCCGTGATGGCAAACCTATGGCATATGTGCCAGAGGTGGCATGCAGAGCCCTCTGTGCTGGCACACACACTGTCATCCCAGGTCAGATCTCCGTGGCGTTTCTTTCGTGAGCTTCTGTTTCCCTGAAAACAACGAAATGGAAGCTCACGAAAGAAAAAGATCTTACCTCCTGCTGCGCTGCCATTGTTGGGATCCCCTGCCTCCCGCTGGCCAGCTGGTCTTTGGTCTCTGCTGCGCATGCGCGTGTATGTCTGTGCATGCGTGCATGCATGTCCACATTCTTGCACATTTGTGCATGTACGTGCATGGGCACACATGCGTGCATGATGTGCATGCACGTGTGTGTGCGTGCACACACCTTTCAGTATAGGCATGCACGCACACAGTTTGGGCACTCGGTGTCTAAAAGGTTAGCCATCACTGTCCTATGCCATAATCATGGCCTAATAAAGAAAGCTACATCACATTTTTCTTTTCCTCTCCCTAGATTCTGAAATTAAACCTAAGTTATTGTTATTCTGCCAGCTCTTACATATATTAAAGACATATTATCGGTGATTTGTTTGATCTTCTGTAAAGCAATCAGGAACCATTGTAACATATTTTGTCAAAATGTAATGGTATATTCACCACTGTTGTATTCCATATATAATCACACAATATATTTTATTTCCACGCTCTTCAACCCAGTGGGATTTAAATTATTCATGGTAACTTAAATTGTACTAACCTCAATGGTTCTACTCTGATTACATTTTGATAATTGTTCATTGTTCTGCTGCTTGTCTTTTGGGATAAAAATCATGATCTTTTATGGGGCATCCATTCAGATACATAAAGAATATTAACATTCCCCTAAACATTGTCAAGGTTTTTTTAGTCTGTCATAGGACTTAGATCCTAATTGTTCTTTTCTGAATCTATACCAATATGTCTAATCTTCTCAAAGTCTGTTGGTCTGACTTAGGTTACAGAACAGTGATGGCGAACCTTTTTGCCATCACGTGCCAAAAGCAGGGGGAGTGCGGGGGGGTTGCGCATGTGAGTGCCCACACCCATAATTCTATGCGCCCCGCCCCCGCGTATGTGTGCGTGACCCCTCCCCCATGCTTCCCTCA
>JANHZT010002010.1:158830-169656 GCA_032468215.1 Stegonotus admiraltiensis | reverse complement strand
TCAGCCTTCCATCCTTCCGAGGCAGGTAAAATGAGGACCCGGATTGTGGGGGCAATAAGCTGACTTTGTATAAAAAGCCTACTAAGGGGCCGAAAGCCTACTAAGCAGCTATATAAAAAAGTATGAAGGCTATTGTTTAATGCATTGTAAGCCGCCCCAAGTCTCCAGAGAAGGGCGGCATATAAATCGAACCAATAAATAAAATAAATAAATAAACTGGGAAGTGCCAATAAAATTTATCCAAAATATTTTCTTTCACCTAAATTCAGACAATTTAAGCATTTGTATCCCCAAAAGATTAGTTTTAAATAGAATTTATAACTATTTAAGTCTCAAAAGTCTTAGATTTCCACAATTATTGTTGATCAAAAGATATAAACAGATTTGTTGAAAATCATCTGGGTTTTTCTGTATCACCTTTGGTTGAATCTTGCCTACTTAAGGAAAAAAACAACAACTCTGATTATTCTTCATGGCCAGGTGATAAAAAGTTGATCATAGGTGAGAAATAAACAATTTTGCTAATAAGGATCACTGGTATCTAGCAAATGGAGAGTGAGGACAGCCTCCTTCCAGCTTGTTATGAATCCATGAAAACAGGGCTATTTCTGTTCAGTTTTCCCTCAGTAGCTAACTACCTTTTTAAACCTTTTTCTTTTTTAAAGGAAAGAATCAGCGTTATTAATTAGGAAAATATTTCAACCTGTTGGAGAAGATAAAAATAAGTGACCTAATGCCAAGGTCAGATAAAGAATTTGGAAAGAAACATGGATTTCCAGGGCACAGAGCCATTACATAAGAGCATCCAACATTGCCTCAATTAAAGGAGACAAAATATATATTAACGTCTGACCAGCCTATCCTGGTTGATTCCACTGCACTCTAAAAGAATTGACAACAGTTGGCAATTGAGGTTCAATTCTTCATTTCCAGGCTTCTTTCCAACAATGATAAGGATTAAAAAAAAACTAGAAAAAAAATCAGCAAAGTTTTCTCAACCTTTATCAAGTACCTATTCTAATATCAGTACTGAATTCAAAAAGAATGTTTAAACACTGAATAAAACATGAATGGGATATCTTGCAAAGAGCTTTTATAATTAACTAGTGCAGAAAAACCCTTTTTCCTAAGAAGTTCTATTGTAAAGGAAAATCATGTGAACATGTTGTGACAGCTTCATCCCCAAAATATATCGATTTGTTCATAAATTCACTACAGTCGTCTGCCTTCCATCCATCCCTCATTACAAACAGCCATTTTGTTGACTCCCACCTCTCTTCATCTTCCTGTAGGGCAGTAGTCCCCAACCTTTTGGGCACCAGGGACTGGTTCCATGGAGAGAGGTTTTCCCACAGACCAGAGGGGGTGTGGTTTCACGTGCTGCCTGCATCCTGCAGATGGGGCTTCGCTTGTTTGCGCGGACCAGTTTCTGGCATGCCATGGACTGGTGCTGGGACCCCCACTGTAGGGCACTGTTTTTCACACTTGCCAACATTAAGATACTGGACTTCCAACTGCCAGAATTTTCCCGTTAGTTGATCTTAATGTTGCCAAGTTTGAAAACCATTGCAGTAGAACCACAGAGGGCATAATATAACCTGCCAGACAGAATCTCAAGAAGTCTCCATCGTCATCCTGATTGTGGGGTAGTTTCTCCAAACTGGCCATGAGGAGAAAAACACTCTCATCCTCCTAGCAAGGCAAACAAACCCTTTCACGAGGGGAAAAAGCATCAGTGAAGGAAATAGCTGTCCTTAATCATAAGGAGCCACATAGGGAGTTGATGGAAGCCCAGTAGTGGAAAATGGCCGAGGACAGGAACTTAAGGCATATCTTTGGTATCCAGGACAAGCAACCGAGATAGGCAGACCACAGAAAAGAGAGCAGCAAACGTCATTCCATTCTTCCATCATGTATATCAACATGCAAGTAGGATTCTCATTGTAACAAACCTCGCTGTTTGTGTAGATATAGGAGCAAGTGTGTGGAGGATTTCAGAATTTCAGCATGAGAGACACCTCAGACTTTCCTCCCCATAGGTATCCTTGATGATTGTGATACCAGAACTCCAAGGGTGAGTTCTGTAATGGAGAATCATTGCAACAGATTGGTACACATCTGATTCACACATGATTTGCTTAATTGTAGTTTGTTGAACGAACCATATAAGTGTTGTCTTATATTTCAATAAAAACTGACTATCTATGGAATGATTTGAGAGCAAAGGAACAATGGTTACTTTTGGTAAGAAAAGTGTCCAGGCTCCATTCTGCCTGGGGACATGATTTCTAATTTGCAGAGTTTTCTCCTAATCCTAGATTATGTGAGTTGGTTATGGTCCCAGCAGGTAGGACTGCTTCTAGTAATCTAGTGCAATTTTGATACTTTTTGAGAAGAAAGCTTGATTTGAAGGCTTTATTTTTATTTTATTTTTGTTAACAGAGTTTTACCATTCTTTAATTTTGGTCTTGATTTTAAAACTCTTTAATATTTTGTAGTGTAGTTATTCTTATCTACTGAAATAGAAAGGCAAATAGCTGGATTAAACAGAAACAGTTAAGACTCATATACATAATACCACTCATTTTAAATATATACACAAATGTACAGTTATATTTCTTCAGGAAAGTTAAAAACAATATTCCACAGTGATTTCAAGGTTGCAGTGTGTTTGACTACACTAACCGTCCCTTTCTAAGTTCATAATGGAGAGGGGGCAGCTATTACATCAATTCTGTCTAACTTTTCTCTTTAGTTCAAAAGCACCTCTGTAACACAATTCATTTTTTTTAACAAGACTGATTTGCTAGATGTCCAGCACACCATGGCTAGTGGTAGTTTCACTGTTTATTTGTAAGTTAGAAAGCCTACATGAATTGACTTGGATAATTTATGCCATGGGGTTGTTATAATAGTAAGCAAATAGTCTCATTTGTCTCATGCAAGCAGTTTGGGTGTCCATGAAACTGCTGTGAGCCATGATGTGGGATGTTCTCCATTATTGCTTCCAGGTTTTGGGACTACCCACCACATAAGACACTTAGACTAGCCCTTTGGCACACAAAGTTTTCAGTAGATGGTTGAAAAGAGCAGGGAGCTTTGGATCGATTGGATCTTCCTTTGTGCAGGGTGTACCATTTGCCACCTCTTAATAACTCGCCAAAGTTTTTGATAAGCAGTTTGTATGTGAGTGATGGGTCCTTTGTAGTTTTAGTTGAAAGAGGAGGCAAAAGGCAGATTGTTGGGGACAATATGCTGACTCTGTAAACTGCTTGGAGAAGGCTGTAAAGCCCTGTGAAGTAATATATAAGACTAAGTGTTACTGCTGTTGGAGGAAGAGGGATAGTCCAGGCTGGTCTTCTTCAGCTGCCACTGCAGATGGTCTTTGCAGAAGCCACCCAGCTAGAATCATGAAGGACAGGATTGAAAATTGACAAGAGAAGGCAGAAGGGGGCTCTAAAGCAAAATGAGATGGGTTTAAGGAAACTAAAGCTATTTTAATTAATTGACAGGCTAGTAATAACTTTTTATAGCAATTGAAACTGAGCATTTCTCCTAAAGATACCTACAAAGCAGTGGTGGTTTGCTCCCAGTTCTGTCCGGTTCTTGAGAACCGGTAGTAAAAGCAGTGGGAGGCTCCGGCCACCCGCCTGGACATCATAAGGTACGATCTGCGCATGCACGCTCCCATTGTGAACCGGTAGTAAAGGTAAGTAGAACCCACCCCTGCTACAAAGGTCCCATTTTGAACCTTATATAGAGCATGACAGGCAACTTTTGCCCACCTTGTTTCACATCATGTCATGCCTAGAAGTGAGGGGACCATTTACAATGCCTTTTGGAGTGACTGAAACCCTTCAGCAAAGCACTCCTTTGAATCTTTGCTCCACCTTTAAATTAAATTAAATTAAATTGATAACATTCTAAATTGATCAATGTAATACTACACTGTACTGGAGCTAAATAGGAAGGCTGTCGACAAGCTCCCATTGGTTCAGAAAGGGACAACTAAATTATTGAATTATAGCACCAATTTATACCAGAATTCTTCAGCTAACGAGGACTGGCCATTGCACCTTTGTCTGATTGTATGCTGTGTCTCCTCTTATAAACAAAGGTGGCTTAGAAATCACAGCTCTATCCAGTGTTTGTTTACAGTGCTCTCTCTGGCTCTGGCTTGTTCATTTGGCTTTCGGTAGCTTGTTTTGACAGGAGAAAATCAAAGTCCCTGGATTAGGCAGCATGCCAAATTTCAGATGAATAGAATTGTCCAAGGTGTGTTAGTTGTACTATTTCAGGAGGAACAAGTGGTTATTGCTCATTTTGAAAAAAATCTGGTTTAGTGTGTTACATAAATATAATGGGTAGCTTGTTTCCAGATTTACGAATTGAGCTTTGATTTACAAATGCTGTTGTTTCAAGGTCAGGGAAGGAAAGAAAATGGAACCTCTAATATGCTATCATCTCATATCAAGTTATTTTCTTTTCACTGAAAGGGGAAGAATCCCTTGGAAATGATCACAGAGAAGTCACAATGCTAAGGAAGGCAATTTTTGCCACTATTTCTGATACGTATTTTACTAATACTAAAACACAAGTTTTGCCAAAATTCTGCTTATTTTTGGGCTGCTGATTTTAAATTAATTTTAAATTAAAAATATTTTTATGGAAGCGTACTGTTACCTTAGCAGAATTTATTTTGACCTGTCCTTTTATATAAGTGTAGTTACTAAAGGAGAGAAAAAAATAATAATAATTCTGGTTTAGTGCATCATATAAATATAATGGGTAGCTTGTTTCCAAATTTAAGAATTGAGCTTAAGAATGCTCAATTAAGAATGAGTTGTTTTATAGTTATTTTTAGTAGGCTTTTTTGTGGGAGCTTGGAGGAAAACATAGCACAGAGATAAGTAAAGTTACTAGCATTCCTTTCTGCACTTGTACCTTCAGACTACCATGTCCATCCAGAAAACATATATTAATATGTTTATGTTATATTAATGACCTTTTGAGTTGATTTCCGTACTATGCCACTGTAATGGTTATAAGTTAACCAATGCCATAGAGGAGAATTGAAAACCCCTTGACTTTTGCAACCTCTTGGTAATTCAGTAAGAGTGTTTGGTAGTCTGGTTTTTTTAGTGGGTTGATGAAAATGGTGCATGTGTGTGTGTGTATTCTTGTACTTTTACATTTGTCCCAGTTATGCAGGTTTTGAAATATCCTGCATTTTGAGGAGCTGCAGCCAAGAATTTTTCTTTAGAAAACAGTCTGGAAATGCTATCAAGGGGGTATCATTGAGTAGGCTCAATATCAAATGACATATAAGGAAATGGACGATTTTTTTTGAAGTGTGTTTAAGCATTATTTTCTTAAAGTCTCAGTGCAATGGATCATGTTGAGTTAGATCCTGTACTTAATGGTGTTTTAAAATCAGATTAGATACAGAGTTTGCATTTGATAATCACTGATTGCACAATTGGAAATGGGACTTAGTTACCATAAGCCATAGATTATGATACCATGTAATAGATCATTGTGGGGAGTAGATAGAAAACAGTGACTCTGTCTAATAATACAAATTGGCAATTAGTCCCATAACATAGAATAAAACAGTTCTGTTCAATAGTTACCAGCGTTTGCCTTTAGAAATTCTTCATTTTCAAAACTTGTTTGATATGTGATGTGGGTGGTTCTTGATCAGAGAGGCAAACTGCAGCTCCCTTGGGTATTTAACTGGTTTTACTATATGCCCAAACATAATATATTTGCGCACATACAGAAAAAAGCAAAATGAAAATACATTAAGTGATAAATGATACATTTTATAAGTGATATATGTTCTATCCCCTCCCCCCCAAAAAACCCCATGATGTAGGCTTGATTATGAAAGACTTTTAGATTATTATTGTAAGTAACATGAAAATTCCAACTAGGTAGCAAATAGTCTCCTGGATTAACAAATAAGGAACATGATTGTAAACAATAGTCTCCTTATTCTTTCAAACCGTCAGAGCTTTTCTGCCACTGTTCATGAAATAAAGCAGAGAAGTAGCTATCTTGCATATTCATATAAGCGTTAATTCCTTCCTTTGTTGGCAAACTAATCTGCAGAGAAAAATGAACATAAATGAGGCTGGAGCACAAGCAAATGTAATCAGTCGCAGCTGGGCAATTGAATTTCTCTGTTTATTGTTAGTATCAGGGGAAGGTGTTAGATTAACCTTTGGGATAGAAGGTAAAACCAAATCTGCCAATAAATTTTACTGCTGACTGAGATGACAAATTTCATGCTGCAAAAGAATTGAACTGAATTAAGAGAAGCTGAATCTCATTTGCTCAGTTTGTGTATAACACCTGGGTACAAATATATTTATTTTTATTCCTATTACTGTTGCACACTTTAGTGAGCCTAACCAATGTAAAAATAAAATATATAGAATTAGAATATGAATCATTTGTTTTTTGTATGTTATGATTTATGACTTATCACTTTGTTGTTTGCATGTACACTGAGCGCTTATGCACCAGAGATAACTACCTTGTGTGTCCAATCACATTTGGTCAATAAAGAATATTCTATGAAGAGTTCTAATAGATGGGTAGATTGAAAACTGGGATATTCAAATTTGATGGTCTACAATGGATCATAGGAAAGAGAAGAAGAGGGTCCTATAAACTGTGTAAGGAGTCATTCAATGATTATTTCTCACCCTAGATTCAAATGAAGCATGCTTCTTTATTCCAAGTTTTCTTTGTAGTGATTAAAATGAAAAAAGTAGAGAATAAAAGTTTTAAAACTTGTAATCTTGTTTCTTAGGTTGCTTTTCTTTGCCCATAGTTTATTTTTAATCTTTGAGCATATGTTTTCCCTTCTTTTTCAGATCATTGCCTTTGCTTCACTTTTTTTTATTTTGGTATCCATCACAACTTTTTGTCTGGAGACACATGAAGCCTTCATCATAGATACCAATGTGACTGAGACCCTAGTAGTGGGCAACACAACTGAGATTATTGTGATGAAAAAGATGGAGACAGAGCCTATTCTCACTTGTATTGAAGGAGTTTGTGTGCTGTGGTTCACTCTGGAGTTTCTGGTGCGCATTGTTTGCTGCCCGGATAAATTGATCTTCATTAAGAACCTTCTTAACATCATTGACTTTGTAGCCATTCTACCCTTCTACTTAGAGGTGGGTCTCAGTGGCCTATCATCCAAAGCTGCACGAGATGTGCTGGGCTTCCTGAGGGTAGTTCGTTTTGTCAGAATCCTCCGAATCTTCAAGCTGACCCGCCATTTTGTGGGACTTCGGGTGTTGGGCCATACACTCCGGGCCAGTACCAATGAATTCCTCCTTCTCATCATCTTCCTGGCTCTAGGAGTTTTGATTTTTGCTACCATGATCTATTATGCCGAAAGGATTGGTGCCAAGCCATCTGATCCTAGTGGTAGTGACCATACCCACTTTAAGAATATTCCCATTGGATTTTGGTGGGCAGTGGTAACCATGACAACTTTGGGTTATGGAGACATGTATCCCAAAACTTGGTCAGGTATGTTGGTGGGAGCTCTTTGTGCCCTGGCTGGTGTTCTTACCATTGCTATGCCTGTTCCAGTCATTGTCAACAACTTTGGAATGTATTACTCATTGGCCATGGCGAAGCAAAAGCTCCCAAAGAAGAAAAAGAAGCACATACCCCGTCCAGCACCACTTGACTCTCCAACATTTTGCAAATCGGAGGACAACTCGCCTCACAACAGTATTCAGAGTTACAACAGTCCTCTAACGGCAGCAACAGCAGCCGGGGTGATGGAGAGGAAAAGATCAGGTGAGATGTATGATTTCAGGCTAAACAAAACCTATAAATAGTAGTGGTAGGAAGATTCTGGACATAAATTTGTGGATGTATAAAGCAGTGGCTCTAGAAGAAATATATGTTATGTAATATGGTCCTCAAACATTTTAAACAGAGGGCCAGTTCATGGTCCCTCAGACTGTTGGGGGGCTGGACTGGGTGGGCGTGGCTAGGTGGACATGTGACTGGGTGGGCGTGGCCAATTTAGCAGTCCATTAAACAATACACACAAATTACACTTCAATTTGTAATACTCCAGGTGGTGGTGGGGAAGCAGGTTAGTGAAGGGATGTGCCTGCCTTGGGTGTGTGTGTGAAGGACTTCTGTTTGTGTGTGCATGTGTGTGTGTTTCTCTCTCTCTCCCCCCTCTCCCTCTCTTTATCTCTCTCTGGGGAGGATGGGCCTGTTTTTGGCCTTCTCGGCCTTCAGGCCACCTGGTGGGTAGGTGGGGCAATGTGGGCGGGGCAGCCTCATGGTCCCACACGGGTTGGATTAATGGCTTTGGCGGGCCATATCAGCCCATGGACCATAGTTTGAGGACCCCTGGTGTAAAGTTATCATCTGGATAAAGGTATGTTGTTTGGGGTGTGTGCAGAGAAATCTTCTTTTAATTATTAATCTTGCTGTATTTATAATGGTCTCCACAGGGAGAGAATTAGAAAAATGGGTTCACTAGGCCAGACTGAGTTCTGTCCATTTTAGAAGAAGATGAATAAAAATAAGGATAGTATTCCACCCTGCTTTGGACAACAGTTTGCATCCTACTATCATAAACTTCACCCAATGGCATACATAAGGTTTCCAGAGTCCAGAATTGTTTGGTGTCAACAAAGTTGGTGTATTGTGCACCTCCGAACATGATTTGGTTTCTTTCAAGTTACCATTTGACACCAATGGTTTTGTTAAGTTCTTTGATTAAAAAGAATTAAAGAAATTAAAGTTCTTTGATTAAAAAAGAATTGAAAGAAACCTAACAGTTATTGAGGAAGACTTCTTTTCAGGATACTAAAGCTATTTTAATTAATTGACAGGCTAGTAATATCTAATTGTAGCAATTGGAAACTGAGCCTATAGATACCTATAAGGTCCCATTTTGAACTTTATATAGAACATGATTGGTAACTTTTGCCCACTCTAATTTTTGGACAATAGCACCTGTAATTTCCAGATAGTCAGTATTCTGGCTAGAAAGCAACAAATTATTTTCCAAAATATCTGGGGAATCATGGTTGTCATTCATTGCACTGCACAAAGGGTTAAATTAGAAGTCTTTTAAAAGTTCATGTTCAAGGTTTTCCCCCCTTTTTGTTTAAATTAAAATACCTTATGATCCAGATCCTAGTACGGTGGAAAGATGGCTATGGATGACTACTAGGTGGTGACAAAGAGATACAGGAAAATTTGACCCTTTGTTGCCATCTATCTACAGCAAGGGTGTCAAACTCGTGACAACACATCGCTTGGTTTGGGTTACTTTTGACATTTTTGGGCGGACTCTAGGACCATAGTTCGTGGAGCTGAATTACATGGATGGGGCCAGAACACTGGATGGTTGTGGCTCTGGGAGAAGCAGTGGGAATATCAAAATTTTCTTTCTTTTGTAAACGATAAAAGTATTTTTGGCGAATATACATGTCCCAGGATAATGTTGCAGGATCCAATCTGGGTCAGTCACCAGGACCAGAAGTTTTGTCTTCTGAGCTTTTGGACTCATGCTGGAGTTCATTTTCAGGGAACCTCTGACGCAGCTTGGATTCTGCAATGTATTTTGGATGTAATGTTATAATGTTCATATATTTCTCACCTCCAAATGGCAAGAAAACTCTACTGATTGTTTGGCACTGCAATATTGAAATTTAATCCTGTAATTGGAAGAAGCACCAGGACACAGAAAAGGGCTTCAAGAGTGTGTTGGGTGTGTGTCTTTGATTCATAGGTTAGCCTTCATATTAAGCCAATCTCTCTCACTCATGCTTTTTCTCCATTAAAAAGGAATCCCCTACCAGGGATGCCATTGCTTCTATTAAGAGCAGGATGAGGTAAGAGAGTTCAACAGGAAAACCCTGGGTATAGGAGAAAAAGGTTGAAGACCTATGCCATGCTTCTGACATTGCTATGCCAACTTTAAAAACAAAAGAATCCCACTTGTGGAATCCAAAGATGTGTTTAGCATTTTGTGAAGCTTTTGTGAAAGCTGACAGCTTGAGCTTAAAAGTGCCAAAGAAAATGCACAGTCTCTAAGTGCCTACTTCCTCTAATATGTAAAGTCACGCTCTTTGCAATCTAATGTTGCATTTAAGTGGTCTATCATGCCTGCTCTGTTTGAATGATCTCCATTCTTCTTAAGCATTGATTAACCGTCTGACCTTTTCTACAGCAATAAGTCTCTGAGGATTGTCTTTGGAATCCCAAAGTCAGTCAGGCAACCCATAATGGTTTGTTTTCTGGAGTGTGCAGCTAACAGCCTTCCAGTAAGTGACTCCAGAATGGATTTAACGGGGTGTGGTTGCTATATACATAGTTGCATATCTCAAACTCAGATATGCAGTGGAATCAGAGCAGCCCAAGGCATTTTGGTATCTGAAGCGGAGGAGGAAAATGACTCCTCCTTTTCATATATCTAATCCAAAAGCTGCTCTTTTGATGCTTAATACAGAAGATCTCATGCTTCTCTTTTTCTGTAATTAAAACTATAATTATTAAAAATGAAGTAAGACTGAGTTTATATGTTTTACAAGCTGTATGTTCACTTGATGTACTTGCTTACTCATCCCAACACACTAAACCAGTGATGGCTAACTTTTTTGCCATCGCGTGCCAGGAGAGGGGGGCATGTGCATGCCCACACCCATAATTCTATGTGCCCCCCTGTGCATGCGTGCGCAACTCCCCTCTCCCCCCGCTCCTGGCACGCGATGGCCTGGTCGGCCCATTTTTCTTTCTTACCTGGCTCCAGAGCCTCTCTCTGCATC
>JANHZT010002010.1:147988-158483 GCA_032468215.1 Stegonotus admiraltiensis | reverse complement strand
AATTTTGAGTAGTTCGGAGAACCGGTAAATACCACCTCTGACTGGCCCCGCCCCCATCTATTCTCTGCCTCCTGAGAGAATATGGGGATTTTGCAGTAACCTTCCCCTGGAGTGGGGTGGGAATGGAGATTTTACAGTATCCTTCCCCTACCATGCCCACCAAGTCATGCCATGCCACGCCCACCATGCCATGCCCACAGAACCGTTAGTAAAAAAATTTGAATCCCACCACTGGATATTCCCCTCCCCATTTTCCTGCCATTTGTGACAAGGAGTGGCTAGGAGGGGAGGGGCTGGTGAGGAGCCCCTCTATGTGAGTGATGTCGAGTTGGCCATGCCCACCAAGTCACATGACCTCCCCCAACAAGCCACACCCACAGAACCGGTAGGGTAAATTTTTAAATTTCATCCCTGGTTTAGTGGGGTGGTAGATACAGGCTATGATATATATGCTGAAAATAATAGGGTCTCATTTTAAAGAATTCAGTGTTGGAAATGATACTTTAATTGGTGCTGGAAAAAGAAAGTCAATGGAGATCACAAAATGGCATTTGTAATCTTTAGGATTTATAAGGCTTCTTTGCTACTATTAACCTGCTAGACTGCTTGCATCTTAGGGCAGAAAGATTAGAAAGTAAGACAAAACTGGAAATTTCTTTTTTTATATACTAGTTTATACTGGTTTGCTGGTCTGATATGTTGCGGGAAGCAGCAAGGAGCAGAGATTGAAAACAACAGTTCTTCAATACTTGAGGGTTTGGACAGAGAAGCAACAGCATTTCTTCCTGAGGAATTCCCAGTGGCTGAAGGAACCTCTCCACCATCACAAGTTGTGTATAGGTCTTGACGGCATGTAGCAGCAGCTTAGCAGAATTGTGAAGAAGGGGACTGATTCTCTGGCCTGGGAGTTGGGATGGGCAAGGACTATTGTGGCCCTTCAGGCCATCAAATGAACAGCAGCTAGGACAGCACAGTATCAAGGGTGGGCTCAGGCCTTGTTCTCCATCTGCCACTCTATCCTCACCTACAGAGGTTGCTTCCTTGTATGCCTCATAGGGCCAGGCCTGAAAGGAGTTGGCTTGAACAGCTTTTCTCTATATTTGAATAACAAACAAATTTAAAACTTAAAAAAAAAACCTCATCTCTAAGAAGCACTTTGTTTTTCCCTAGTGCAACTCATGTAACAGAAAGCAAATCTTTTCATTATTTTAAGTCTTCAGCTTCTTCGTTTGTAATTGAAAACCAATGAAATAATTTTAGAGATTGGATTAACAGACTGTGCTACATTGCTTGGTAAACATGGTGACTAAGCCATAGGTCTGATTCAAAAGTCACATTTAATCATTGTTTACTGAATAAGCCCCAGTTAGCTAGATTCATACTGCGCTAAGGTACAAGCCATAATTTATCACTCACAAGGACTGATTTCACACAGGACATAAGTGAAAACTAAATAAAACACATTTGGGCTTAGTTCAAATTGTGTACTCAGTCTATAACATCTCCCACCCCCCATCTATTGCCTTCCCAGTGTGTTGGAACAATAAACCTGATTTAGTGTTTTGCACAAGTCATAGGCAGATTGCATCTCTTGTCACTTGAAAGAAGTTTGATTCCAAATCCTGTGAAATCTTTCCTTATCTTATGGCTTGGCAGATGTGTTCAGATTAACCCAGTCTGGGATTTCAATACATTTAATATACTACCGTGTTTTCCCAAAAATAAGACCTAACCCCAAAATAAGCCCTAGCATGATTTTTCAGGATGCTTGTAATATAATCCCTATCCCCCAAAATAAGCCCCAGTTGTCAGCCAGACAGATGCATTTAGTATCGTATTTCCCTGAAAATAAGACCTAACCTGAAAATAAACTCTAATGCGCTTTTTGGAGCAAAAATTAATATAAGACCTGGTCTCATTTTCGGGGAAACACAGTAGGTTGAGGAAGGCTGCTCCATTACTAAAAAGGGAACCAGGTATGGTACAACTTTCACCAGTTGCAAAGACTGAGCTTCTGTATGAATCTCCCAATAAGAAAACCAGGAAGTCTGAGACATGAGGTATGAGCAGGTCATTTGTATCATTTTTTTCATTCTCAGATAAGGAATATTTATGAGATGTAAAGATTTAGCCTAAAACAACTTTATCAGTACTAGAATGTTAACATTTACTATATTATAAGTGATATCTGGCTATACATTCCTCATGAACAGAATGCTGTTTCTAGAAAAC
Source organism: Stegonotus admiraltiensis (assembly GCA_032468215.1). Classification (NCBI taxonomy): domain Eukaryota; kingdom Metazoa; phylum Chordata; class Lepidosauria; order Squamata; family Colubridae; genus Stegonotus; species Stegonotus admiraltiensis. The sequence continues at coordinate 156,251 of JANHZT010002010.1, read as the reverse complement.
TTCAGTTTCTGTGGAAACCATACTGTAGTCACCATAGCATTAATGCACGGTATATGTTTATAGATGTTTTCTGTAAGCTATGTCTCTTGAAACATAGGGGTATATAGGACTGATGTTTTAATACAGTACTTTCCCCCCTCAATATTGGTGGATTCACCAACATGTATCTCCAGTCAAGAAGGTGAGAAATTTATTCCAATATACTTTGGAAATGTCACTAAAAGATTCTTCGAAATCTTGGTACATCTTATACACCGGTGCGTCTTATAGTCTGAAAAATACGGTAAATAAATTATTCATTTTCCTGTTGGTAAAGCAGGTGCAGATTGGCATATTCTGGCTTGAAAGTTGATCTTTCTTTCTTTCTTTCTTTCTTTCTTTCTCCTTCTAAGACACCAAGCAGAATGGAGATGCCAATGTGGTTCTGTCAGATGAAGATCAACCTCTTTCGTCACCCCAAGAGGAGAAGCAGCTCATGAGGGGCTCAAGTACCAGGGACAAAAATAAGAAAGCAGCAACCTGTTTTCTCCTGAGCACTGGAGATTTCTCTTGTGCTGCTGATGGTAGCATCCGGAAAGGTATGAAAGAAATTCCAAGATCTGTGTTGGTGAATGGAGGGAAATCTGTGAAATATTAAATAATGTACATGAGGCAAGTTTTGCAGTCGGCTATAACTGACAAACAATGTCAATGCTAGCTACTTTTGAAAGTTGACCTCTCTGCACTTTCTCGGTCTGTGATAGAGTTGATCGGTAGAGACCCAAGCTATATTTCTACAACTTGTCCTAAGCAATAGTAAACCTAAAAGCTTTAGCTTTTCCCTCCCATTTTGTTTTTGCCCTGGTTCTGTCAGTTGACTTCTTTTTGCACTGGCTCTGGCAAGCAAGAAGGTAAGGACTAAGGGAAAAATGGGTGGGAGAAGCAGCAGTTGCCTTCTTCCCTCTGCATCATAAAGTTTAGTTTATTATAATTTAAGCTTATACAATAAGGACCTTGGTTTGTGATGCCCACATGACACGCCTCCTAACACACGTGATGACTCTGCTCATGGGAACAACACCTTCTTCTAACCTATATCTTATTCAGAAGAAGAACCAATACGTGGCTAAGGCATTCCTAATCCCACTTATACCTACAATCTTTTGTTTCATCTTCAGCTGTTGAGTTAGCAAAATCTTATCTTGCTTGCCCTTCAGAAGTTCAGATAACCCTCGTTGATTCCCAACTTCATGCTGCTTGGGAATTCTGGAAGTTGTACACTATTCTTTACATCAGTGGTGGGTTTAAAAAAATTTTACTACCGGTTCTGTGGGTGTGGCTTGGTGGGCATGGCTTGGTGGGTGTGGCACGGGAAGGATACTGCAAAATCCCCATTTCCTCCCGATCAGTTGGGACTCAGGAGGCAGAGAATAAATGGGGGTGGGGCCAGTCAGAATTTTTACTACTGGTTCTCCTAACTACTCAAAATTTCCGCTACCGGTTCTCCAGAACTGGTCAGAAACTGCTGAAACCCACCTCTGCTTCACATCATGATGTACCTGGTTGCAAAAGTCTGGCTTTAAGCTGTACGATATCTAATGGAATTGAATAGTTCTTGCCTACCTCTTTCTTTAGCCTTCATGAAACCTTGGGAGAGAACATCTTTGATTATGAGATACTAAATGTATTTTTTCTTCGAATATCAAATCTCTTTTTCCATTTCCATTTCTATTTTTAATGTCATTTTGCATTGTATTTTGATGTATTTTATCCTCTTAGATTAGACACATATCTGGCACTATTGTAAAACCCAGCAAAGTGGAGGGAGGAAAAGAAGATGGGATAATAGAGTAAAAACACTGCATTGGATGTACATAACCATGGGAGAAAATTAATGATTGTTTAACAAAGCATTTTCTGATTAAAAATAAATCTGAAATTGCATTTTTAAACAAGCCAGTACACAGAAAGAAACACAGAGGGCAAAAGTAATTAGCTGTGTATTTGGTACAAAGTCTTGTAAAGAGCTTAGAGTAGATATATGCTTGTCTTAGAGGCAACATGTCACTGTTTCTTTCACCATTTCTTTTTCTTTTTAACATCTAACCTTACAAAGAAGCTTAATGTCTATGGAGATTCTCAGTCATCCAGGTCATGGTTGTCCCAAAGGTGCTTTTTTCATGAGGCAACTGGACTTCCTTGTTTTTCTTTGAAGATGTTTTGCTTCTCATCCATTGCCATTCTTGGACAAGAAGCAAAATGTCTTCAAAGAAAAATGAGAAAGTCTAGTTGCCTCTTGAAAAAAAAGCACCTTTGGGACAAAGAAGCTTAATGTTCTTTGTCTTGAAACATACTGTAGTTTTATGGATCAGTTGTGAACAGCCTAGCACTGTAGAATATATGTATTTCTATAAAATGCAGCTTAATTTTGGTATCTCCAGATGGGTCTGAGATAGATTTCCAGCCCCAAAACCTAGAAAGTCAATGTAGATATTATTGAGCTAAATGAATTGATGGGTTATAAAATGGCTTCCTGAGTTCTAGACAAAGCCTGTTTTAATATCTGCAACATCTAGATGTGTAGTTCACTCTATGCTGGTGGATTCACACAGCAGACAGGGACATATATGGTATGTGCAGTCATCATAGATGGCATGTCAAAATGAAGACGTGCATGTCCTGGAAGAAACAATTTGTAAAGAAACTTTGTAGAATATATTAATACTCAGATGCAGGTGAGGGAAGTTGCAATCAAGTCAGAGTGGAACACACCAAAAACATATCTTTCATGCTTCAAGTAGCCCTCAGCTTAAAAATGTTGCAAATAATCAGGTCAAACCTCTTAGCTGCTTGGAAGAGAAATATATGGGCCGCTTGATTCTGTTTATTTCAATGTTACTCTTTTCCCAAATTATCCCTAAAGAAATTAAGCTTTTAGGAGATGAAAGCTTGTCCATCCCTACTTTAACAGGATTGGGTAATTTGGGACTAACAAATGAAAGAGTAAGACAAATTTAGGGGAGACTGTTTTAAAGGGCAATAGAATTTGTGGGGTGAGGATGGCAGATGGGGGCAGGTGGTATTATATGTAATAACCTTTTAAAAACTTACACTTTGGAAAGACTCTTTTATGGACTTCGGCAATTTACATAATTATCATTTCTAAATGATAATTTCTAAAGGGCAGGTGAACAAACTATGAGAATCATATGCAGTCAAATATGCAATGAATGTGCTTGTTTGCATAATCTAATGTACAATATGAATTGCTCAAATTCATGCCTGTGAATATAGAAGGATCTAATGTAAGTAAATATCAGATAAGAGCATATGGATAGTCCTGGCTTTAAGCCACGATAGGCTTCCTATTTTCATAGTTATATGGAATCATGAATTTCATCAGGTTCACATTCTCCCAACTGGTGATAGCTGCCCACTCTTGTAAGTTTTAGCAATCATAAACTAAAGGTAAATTTGTGAGCAGACACATATACTGTAGTTACTGAAATGAGTAATTGATCATAAGGCTAGGTAGTTCATTCCATTTGCATGGGTTCCTATATTACCACTTGTAACTGCAAGTAGCTGCACATGGAGAATGCTGAACTTCTAAAACAGTTGGATATAAGAGAATAATATCTCCTATCTTTCTGTGATGCATCCAAACAGATGATTCTTAGGAATACTAATGAAAAGACACGTCTTTATATCTTTCTCTTTAATAGACTTCTTTTCATGGTTTTCATGGTTCTTTTCATAGCAAAAATATGGGGAAAACATAGGAAGTTACTCAGCCTATGTTTGAGGCAGGACACTTACACAATAAAGGCTGCACTAAATGCACTAATGATGGCACAGATCTCTATGCATCCAGTCAGTTACTTGGCAACAAACAAATGCATTTTTATGCACTTCGAATGACTTTAACTAGCATCTGTACATATTGCTGGGAAAGTTGCCTATCTAATTTGTGCTGTTAAAAATCAGCACAAAAATTATTAAAGCGAACTCTTCATAACCATTTACCATTTCCCTAACAGGTATATCAGCATAACTTGCAACCAGACCCCATTGTTTCTGCCTACTTTAGAGTTTCATGTTTGTTCCTTCTGGACACAAATTCCATTTGGAAAGATACAATTTGGTACAATATGATGATCTCCCAACACCATACCTATATTTGCAGACTCTAGGTTAGTTATAGTTTGGTCTCATCCTTTTTGAAACAAACCATACCTTGGAGGTGGTAGGCAACTTGTGGCACTCCGGATTATGCTACATTATGCAATTCCTAGAATTATTGGTCATGGTACCTAGAAGTGCTGAGAGACTGTATATTTCCACAGCATCTGGAATATGCTGATTTCCACGGTTTGTACAGATATAAAGATACAGTTGATTTGATATGAAGATAAGCTATTTTTCTATGATTCCGTGAAAAAGGACAGCTGCCATTTCAAAATCTTTATTCCATCCATTTGTTTCTTGCGTTAACAGGCTGCCTTATAAAACCTAAACCCAAAGTACAAATATAAAACTCAATAGGATGCTCATGCTGCCAGAGCACAAAACGTTCTATTTTGTTCCTCTGCTGCTCTTCTTGCCCACCTTACTGTGCTGTGTACTGTTAGTTTGATCCAGGACAGACTCGGGAACAGACAAAGCAAGTCAACTTTTCTCTTCTTATGTCATTGAACATTATTCAGACTTGGTGAAGTCTGCCAACGCTATTCACTCTTTTCCTTCTTCTCCTCAATTTTTTTCCTCTCTCTTGTCCTTCAGAAGTAAGGAGGGGATGACACTATTGGTCTTGATATGACTTATCTCGCTTTAGGATGCAATTGTGAAAGGGCTTTTCACTGAGAAATTGAAAGCCAGTGTTTTAAAGAAAAGCATAAGCTGTGTCTGGTTGTTATTAAAGTCAAGAAGCACACATAACATTTTCACCTTGAAGTTATCATCGGGCAGAGAATTTAAATCCCAGAAAAAAAATCTGAAAAGGTTTCTATGAGATCTGAGTCTATAATATTCTGCTCTCTGCCTGCCCTATCCTGTTTTGAAGGTGACCTATTTACCTCAGGTTCTAAAGCATGGAAGGAGACAGATAAAAACGCAAGATTTTCACCACGTGTATAAGCCCTATGCTTTGATAGCTGTGAATGAATTCCTCTGCCTTGTACTGTGAGTAACATGCTGTTTAAATCCAGCAGGTTTGTGAGGCATTTGTTCCATAACGGTGTGTTTTGGCATTGTGCGATTTGACTAATTAAGTGTATTCATTTGCTTATTAAGCTTTCAATTCTCAGTAGGTAATGAGTCATGCAATAAATATGCTGAACGCTGTATACTTTATTCAGCTGAGGGAAATAATACGGTTTCAGATAATCGGTGTACTGTAGTGATAAGGCACTGATATATGTAGCTCCTATTTTCATTGGGGTATCTGAGAAGAAAATATCATCATTTGTAATGGGCCCAGCTATGGACCAGACCCAGTGTGGGATACCGTGTGTCAGTTTTGCAATCTGAAAGCCACACATAGCCTGCATTTCATTGCTTCATCAGTTTTGTGCGTGTGCAAGTTCCTCCTGTGCAGGCTTTACAGAACTAAATTGGATTGAAAATAGCAACACTGTAGATTGAAAACATTTCCTTTGGTAGAACCACAGTGTATAAACATTTCTGCAAATATAAGGTTAAATGTAACAAGTGGCCTAATTTAACACAAAGGGTAGATTCAGAGTCCCTCTTTATCAGAAAAGGTCAGTGAAATTTTTATTTCGGCTTTAGATTCAGCCAGACCAAATGTTTTGGATAATCAAGGTGCAGGAAACTCTGTTCAAAACAGGAGGATAATATAATTAACCATTAAGATAGAATTTTACCTCCTGGAGTCATCTTTGCAATGTCAACTGGAATACAGAATCTAATTGCCTTTTATTTATAATTCGGTCATGTATTTAATATATCTTATTCAAAGAATGAAGATTATAATTCTCAAAATTATAATTCAGCATTCCATTATCAGTTTTCCAGCCGAAGCCTACTGTTCCCTTCCAAGCCTCTTTGCAAATGTGATTCTGCCAAAAAGACTAAAAACCAAAGAATTCATGAGGATTATAAATTCATGTCTACAGTACTGAAAAGGAAAATACAGTCAGGTTAATGTAAGTATTATGGGACTTCAGCTAGAATATGCTAATAATGACTGACTACAAAAGAGAACAGGACTTTTCAGTGCCTTAACTACAATTATTCTTGACTCCTCAAAACAAAGCATACTTCTTGAAATTCCATTTATTAAACAGAGTCTGTCCACTTGTGCATGACAGTACAAAGTGGTTTGAGATGGCAGCTGCCACAGCATCCTTGATTTAGTTTTAGAACAGTTTGAGTGTTCATTCTTTCTCACCAAATTATATTTACATAAAATTAAATGTATTTTCCTATGACATAATCATCTTTTGAAAATAAATGTAAAAAATTCCCAGTGATTTTTTAAAATCAATTGTTATCTGCCATGCACATCTTTACCCCAGAAACTTTAAAAGCAGCTGATGTAAAAGTAAAACAAAGATTACCCACTTATCTAAAGGAGAGCATTCTACTTTGCCTAATTTTTGATACAGGTAGTCCTCAACTTAGGAGCACAATTGAGCCCAAAATTTCCATTGCTAAGCGGGATATTTGTTAAGTGAATTTTGCCCCACTTCTGCAACCTTTCTCGCAACAGATGTTAAAAAAATAATTGCAGCTGTTAGTAACACACTTTTTAAGTGAATCTGACTTCCCCATTTATTTTGTTTGTCAGAAGATTGCAAAAGATGATCACATGACCCAGGACACTGCAACCATTATAAACACGTGCCGGTTGCCAAGCATCTGGATTTTGATCATATGACCACTGGGATACAGGTAGTCCTCGACTTACAGCAGTTCATTTAGTGACCATTCAAAGTTAAAATGGCCCTGAAAAAAGTGACTTACGACAGTTATGACCTTAGCTGCATCCCCATGATCGTGTGATCAAAATTCAGATGCATGGAAACTGGTTCATATTTATGACTGTTGCTGTGTCCCAAGGTTATGTGATCCTTCTTTTTGCGACTTTCTGAGAAGCAAAGTCAATGGGGAAGCCAGATTCACTCAACAACCAGGTTACTAACTGCAGTGATTCATTTAACAACTGAGGCAAGAAAGGTCGTAAAATGGAACAAAACTCACATAACAAATGTCTCACTTAACAACAGAAATTTGGGGCTCAATGGTGGTCGTAAATCAAGGACTACCTATACTGCAGTGGTGTAAGTGCAAAAAAACCCCCCAGTCATAAGTTCCTTTTTTCAATGCCTTTTTATCTTTGAATGGTCACTAAACAAATGGTTCTAAGTTGAGGACTACCTGGATATTGTGCATATCATCAAAGTGATTGCTTGAATTGTTTCCTTGTTGATAATGTATAGAGCCATTACAGGAATTCCTTAGGACCCTTCCTGCTATTTCTGATTGAGGAAACGTTATTTTAGGAACCCCGTTTGCTCACACTTTTCCTTTGTGCCGCCTCTCTCAAATAATACCCAAACCAGCAGTGCCCTTTAGATCTTTATGTCTGACCAGGAGAGTAGGATTCAGTGGAACAGAGAAAGTAGAGTAGGTACCATCTAGAAATCAAGTAGCTAACTCATATAATATCAGACTTGTGCCTGCAAATTAAACATTGTAATGTTTTCACTTTGTAGGATATCAGAGAGCAATTGAGGGAGGCAGGAGCAAATTTTTCTATCTTTCTCATTCATATACAAAGATACATTTTTGTCTTTCCCGTAGTTTGAAAAAATAGTTTTGCACAACCTTAAAGTTGGATTCTGATCTGAAAGTTGCCGTTTTTAATTTTACAACATTTTAGCCAGAGGGTATTGTAGATTTGTCATACATTATTTTATACATCTTTAGATCCCATTGATTCATAACAAGTTCCTTCAGGAATCTGCATTTTGTCAGCTGTTAGAGAAAACAGCAAAAACAGTTGCCAGCCAACTGTTACATTAAAGCAATCCTATGATTGATTGATCAATTGATTACCGTATTTTTCAGAGTATAAGACGCACCAGAGTATAAGACGTACCTACCTTTTTTGGTTGTTTTTTTTTAAAGTTTTTTTTTTAGACAAACACACATACAAACATACAATGTATTTTCTTTGAACAGAGTATTTGGATGGTTCACAAATTTAAACAGTGTTTAGTCATTTCAATTAAATTTACAATTTCTATATTTCCTTTTT